>APFE030424439.1:9197-21305 GCA_000404065.3 Pinus taeda
TGGTCTTGGAATGCATGACTAGATTCTTTGAAATACTGATGGCACTTGTATTATCACATAGAATGGAGATGGGTGGAGAACATGTGATTTGAATGTCTTGCAATATTTCCATCATCCAAAGGAGTTGTGTGCAGCAAGATGCAACAGCCACATATTCTGCTTCAGCTGTAGACAATGCAATTGAACTTTGTTTCTTGTTGAACCAAGACACTAATCTGGAACCGATATAGAATGCACCACCACTAGTGCTTTTTTTGTCATCAATGCTTCCTTCCCAATCTGCATCTGTATATGCATGAAGTGTAAGATCTGTATCTCTAGGATACCATAAACCAAAATTTTGTGTTCCTTGAAGATATTTGAAAATACTTTTGATTTCCTAAAGGTGTGATTCCTTTGGATTTGCTTGGAATCTTCCAACTATTCCCATTACATGCATGTTGTCTGGTAGGGTACCTGTTAGATAAAGTAGACTGCCAATCATGGATCTGTAGGTTGGTTGATGTACTGTTGTTGATTCATCATTTGAGCTGAGATTGCATCCTGTTACCATAGGGGTACATATTGATTTAGAATATTCCATGCCGTATTTTTTCAAGATCTGCTTGAGATACTTGGTTTGTGACAAAAAATACCATCTCTATTTTGTTGAACTTGTAGACAAAGAAAATATGTAAGCTTACCAAGCAGGGACATTTCAAATTCTTACTGCATTATCGAAGCAAAATTCTGACACATGGCTTCTTCATTGCTACCAAAAATGATTTCATCAACATATATAACAAGTATTAGTAATTTATTGTTGTCAATCTTTGTATATAGATTGCTATCAACTGATCCTTTTGAAAAACCTTGTTGATGGAGGTATTTGTCAAGATGATAATACCAAGCCCTTGGAGTTTGTTTTAGACCATGGAGAGCTTTTCTGAGTCTGCATACAAGTTTTGCATCATTTCCAAGGATGAATCCATCTGGTTTCTCAATATATACATCTTCTTCTAAGTCTCCATTAAGAAAGGTAGATTTTACATCCATTTGATATACTTTGCATTTCTAAAAACTAGAAAGAGCAAGGAACATTCTTATGTCTTCAAGTCTAGCAACAGGTGCAAAAGTTTCTTCAAAATCTATGCCTTCTTGTTGAGCATACCCTTTATAGATAAGTTTGGCCTTGTTTCTAATAACTTCTCCATTTTCATTCAGCTTGCTTTTGAATATCCATTTGGTCCCTATGATATTCTTATCATGAGGTCTAGGAACTAATTCCAAAATATTATTCCTTTCAATTTTCTCAAGCTCTTCATTCATGGCCTTGACCCAACATTCATCTTTGCATGCTTCATTTACATTTTGAGGTTCGATGGTGGAAGGCAATGCTAGATAGCTTGAAGCTTTTGTAATAGTTCTTCTTGTCTACACACCTGCCTCTTTCTGTCCCAAAATTTGAGTTTGTAGATGATTTTTTTGAACATACCTGTATGGAGTATTTTCTTCTACCGTTATCTATTCTTCTAGTGCTTCATTGGTTTCTTCTTCAGAATTATTCTAATTTGATGTGGAAGGATAATCCTCACCTTCTTCATAATCTTCGGTTTTTACTTGCTTTGGATTTTTGCATGCTTCATCAACCACAACATCAATACTTTCAATAATTTTTCCAAGTCTTTTATTATAACATTTATATCCTTTACTTCAAGAAGAGTAACCAAGGAGAATGCCTTCATCTGCTCTGGGTTCATACTTGCCAAGATTTTCATCAGTCCTTTGATGTAACATTTGCTTCCAAAAACTTTCAAGTATTTTACAATAGGAGTCTTACCATACCAAAGTTCATGTGGAGTTTGGGTGCTATTTACCTGAACATTTGTTTTGTTGAGAATAGTGATGACAGCGAATGTAGCTTCACCCCAAAAGGTTGTAGGAGTTCTAGAATCATCTAGCATAGCACAAGCCATTTGTTGAATAGTTCTTTTCATTCTTTCTACCACTCCATTTTGCTGAGGAGTCCTTGTGGTGGAGAATTCCCTTTTTATTCCATGCTCTTCACAAAAGTCAAAGAATTCATCTGAGGTAAATTCCCCTCCTCGATCAGATCTGAGGCATTTGATTTTTCAATTTGATTCATTTTAAACCAAGGCTTTGAAGGCTTTGAACTTTTCAAATGCTTCATATTTATGCTTTATAAGTCCTATCCAACACATTCTAGAAAAATCATCAACGAATAGTATAAAGTATTCTTCTCCACAAGGTGACTTTTTCCTTGATGGTCCACATAAATCAGTATGAATAAGTTCAAGAGGCTTACTAGCTGATCCTTCCTTTTAAGGGAAGCACGATCTATTTTTCTTACCAAATTGACATGATTTGCATATTGTATTCTCTGGAATGTTGATAACAGGAAGATCATGAACAACCTGGAATATGCATGCTTTTCTTATTTGAGAAAAGATTATATGCCCCAATCTTTTGTGCCATAGCCAATGTTCATCATTTTTGCTTAGATAGCACTATTTTTGTCCTCCCTTGAGTATGTATAAGTTGTTAGGGGTTCTTATACCTTTGATCATGGTTTCTCTTGTATCAAGCTCATGAACAACACATCCACTTGATCGAAATACTACTTCATTTCCTTGATCACACATTTGACTGATACTCAACCGGTTATGTTTTAGACCATCAACATACATATCATTCCTAGCTTTAACCTTTTCTTTTAAGAAAATAGATCCTTTACCTTTTATGACAGCAGGAGTGCCATTTCCAAATGAGACCTTCTTTTCCTTTTCTAAGACATTATATGAATGAAGCTTTTCTTTGTCACCTGTCATGTGTTTTGAGCATCCATTGTCGATGTACCACTGATTTTCTTGTCCTTCTACATACAAAGCTATACCACATCTTTTTGTTTGCAGTTCTTCCTTTCTCCATATTTTGGGACTCAATGAATTTTGTTCCTTCTGAGATGTTTGTCGAAATTTACTCCTGCATTCAGATTCTTCTTGACCGAAGTTGTTACAGATAGAACATTCTATTTCATTTTCAAGAAGAGAAAAGTTATTGTAGGTCCTTTTCACAATCCCTATCACATTGCTTTGATTTCATGCTTCTCTAATCATGATGGTCTTGTAAGCAACACATTGAGTAGCTTTGGGTCCAAATTTATGACATGAAAACCATTGGCCATTAAAGAATTTCCTGCGATTATCAAATCCATTGACCTGGTGATTGTAGTTTCCATTGACATTCATCCTTGAAGTAGACTGAGTATGATTTACCTGAGGTTGGTTGTAGCTTCTGTTCATCCTTGAAGTAGATTGAACCTGATTTACTTGGTGATCTACTTTATGCCTTTGCTGGCGATTGTCGAACTATTCACTGCTCTTTGCTGCATCAAGATAGATTTTAGTGGAGGTTGACGACTTCTATGCTTGAGATTATTCTTCAATATATCCAAGACCTGTATTTATCAGAGGAGAATGCTGCACTTTGATAATTTCATTTGAAGTTTCTGAACCTTTAGAAAATCTAAGATTGAGAGCTTTTTCTTTCTCAATATCTTTTCTTAGACCCACAACTTCACATTCTAATTTTTCATTATGTTTTTCTCTTTCGGCAAGTTGGAATGTCGGAGTATCTATAATCATATTCTTTTCTTCTAAAAAGATTTCAAGTTTAGATATTTCTTCATAAAGGTCGTCTTCATTTAAAGCATCCATGAAATCATCATCTTCAAAAGCCATCAAAAGTCTATTGTCATTAATATTTTCATCTTCATCACTATTTGATAAACCATCGCTATCTTCATGCATATAGTAGCTCTTCTTACTTAAACTTTGTTTTCTATTCCATTTTGTTGATTCCTTACCTTTATCAAGCTTATCTTTGTGAGTACATTTGGCAGCATATTGACTGACTCTTCCACAAGAAAAACATTTGAAAGGTAGTTTACCTCTAAATCTTCCAGAACCCCATTGAAGGTTCTAGACAAAGTTTGCTTCTTCCTCTCCTTCTGAAATAAGTCTTGGTTCATTGAGTTCTTCTATTCCTGAAGCTTTGAATGTGGCTTCTCTCATATCTTATGGACCTCCTTTTCTCATTTCAAAAGCAGTTAAGATTCCATGCAGCAGTGTCATAGTAATACTATGAAGATCCTACTTTTCTTCTATAGAAGAAACTTTTGATTCAAACTTAGCAGACAAGGATCTTAAAATTTTTTCAACTGAAGTAACTTCTTTTATCTCTTCACCCAAGTTCTTCATGCAGTTAACAATCTCATCTATACGTAAGAAGTAATTAGCTATAATTTCATCATTGTGCATTTTTAGAGTTTCATATTGAATTCTGAGAGATTGCAGTTTTGCATGTTTTACCTGATGTCTCCTTCATAGCTTAGAACGATCTTGTCCCATTTTTCTTTGGCAGTTTTTAGCTGCATAACTTTGACAAATTTTGATTGTGACAGACTCCCCAATAATGTATTGACAGCCTTGGCATTGGTTTTATATTGCTTTTTACCTACTGTATATGTAGGAATTTCTTATGGAAATGTATATCTTCCTTCCACAATTTCCCAAACATCTGTTCCAAGAGATTGAAGATAGGTTGTGATTCTTACCTTCCAATAAATGAAGTTGCTCCCATCAAAGATTGGTGGTCTAATGGATCCCTCTCTTTCGTAGTTACTCATGATGATAGATCTTCCTTCAAGCGATCAAGCTTCTTCTGAAGGACTTGCTCTAATACCAATTTTTAGAAATAATACTGAGAGGGGGGGCAAATCAGTGTTAGCAAGTCAATAATATTTCATTTCCATAATTAGATTCATATACACTACTTCAGTTAATGAAACTTTTGTGTATACGCAACTGTATTTAAGGCAACTAGAATATATCCTGCAATCTTATGATTTAGTTAATTCACCATATGTTGATCTCTAATCTATGCATCAGAACCATATAAACAGTAACCAGGGGCAATAAAAGTAGAACAGACAATCACACACATGAACACAAGATATAAGATGGAAACCCAATATGGATGAAAACCACTTGCTGCAATCGTCTCTATCTTCTTTTAAATTAGAAACTTCTTTTACAATTTTTGTATTGGTGCAGACTTATACCAGTACGTAAGCTTCTAGCTACAGAAGGCTACAACCTTCTCCCATTCTCCAGCTACTCTTGGGAGGGAGCTACAACCCCCTAGCTCTTGTACTAGCTGATATGTTTACTAGTACGTAGGTGCTGGCCTACAGAAGGCTACAACCTTCTCTTTTCTCCTATGCTTTGGGTGGGGCTATCAGAACCTCATACCTATAGACTTTGGTGGTGGGACTACCCTTGGTGACCTATGCCTCCAGCGGTAGGACTATTTCGCTTATTAACTCATTGGAAACATCCTCAAAATAAGCCTTTGGAACCTATGCATCAGACCTACACCCTGGTGTTGCCCTTGGGAACCTCAAACCTCTGAACAAACCTTGACAGCCTACCCTTGACAGCTGCTTACAGAAACAGAGTGGATGGAATAAGCCCTGTCGTTTGAGGAAGGTGGGTGCGTGGGTCAACGACATTTCATAAATTTTAGGACTGGATCCATTAATAACATCAAACAAACATCAAATATATCTGCATCAACCAATCTCCTTTGCACCAACCAAAATTGAATCAATCAATCACTTCTCAGAATGTTGTAACCAAAGTACAATAACAGTAACCAGAACCCAAAACACTGCAACATAAAACAAAAGTAGCTAAAGCATATCTTATGAGGTGTATGCTACTTCAATGTGTCGAACCTACGTGCATACGCATGTTTTTCAAGGTGAACCTGCATATACGTAGTTTTGATATGCAGAAACAGCGTGTATACGCATCTTTGCTATCGTGAACTTATGTATAGATATGTAAATGATTATTTAAACTTTACAACTATTCCAGACATCAGTTATACCCAAATCATCATATTACAGATTACAACATCTGCCAATTATTCAGGTAAAAGGTCAAAACCACACAAAGATACTTCACTTCAAGCCTTAAGATCTTAACCCATCAATAGATCGTATCCGTCATCAAGAACTAAGGTTCATCCTTGATTGAGATCTAGATATGCCCATTAACCTGCATTCTCAATCTTGCTCTTCATTATATATTCATTACTTGAGTGCCTTTGCCTAATGATCTTCTCCTCATTTTATAGTCTTAGGCCTTACTCAATACCATGGACCAAAACTGCCTATAATCAATACCTTGGACCAAATACCTGGGGTCAAAACTTCGGACAAGATACCTTGGACCAATACCATGGATCAAAATACCATGGACCAAATACCATGGAGAAAAACTAAGTTTTCCAACATGTATGCGCCTTTCCTTCTGTGAAAGTGCGTGTGTACGCTATACGCACCTTTTGGTCTGTGAACCCACATGTACACGTGGCTTGGTCAATGCAGAACTTGTGTATACCCTTGTTTCTTCATTCTGTGAGTCAGAACTATGATCTGTCATCTGAGTGAGTTGTCATTAAGGACAACACTTATGTCATAGAGCTGAATCTGTGTTATAATGCCAACAAAACAAACATGTGAAGTGAGTAAGCAAACAAGCATGCATGCAACCAACTCAAAAGCACACACTACTCCTACACCTAAGCTAAATGTGCATGGGACTAATCACATGAAGTGATATTTCTAATGCAAACACCAGCACATTGGTCAACCCATGTTGGTGAAGGCATTGTTCACGTACCTCATAGTTGTGCAAACCAACAAGCATGAAACATATAACAATGAAGACAAACACACTCTGAGCTTACAAGCATCCACAAAAGAAAAAAATGAGTGAAAGCACATGACATGCACTCTGTGGACTTGTCATGGTGCTATGCTACAGTATGTGCAGATGTTGAGTGTATGCACTCTCTTAACTGTGAGATGCAAGAAAACATGAGAAAGGTAGACCACTTATGTTGTGCATGTGTGCTCATTGTGTAAGATTCCACCAATGCATGAGCTATGGGATCGTGTAGTTCGAGTGGAGGAAGCAAAATCTGGGTGTTAGATTGATCTTGAATGCAAAGCAGAGAGTGATGAGGAACCTCACGTGTTTCAACAATTTCCTGATTAGAAGTGAAACCAACCTTAGGACAACAGGGGCCTGACATAAACATCAGCTCGGGCTGAAGTGCCTTGACAATTTGGGGGGTTTCGACTTCATCAACAAATAGATCATCATAGACCAGTGTCCTAGACAAATTAACAACGATTGAATCAACATCATGATTAGATGAAGAAGTGAAGGGATCATGACAACCAAGATCAGAAAATTTAGGATGTTTGTTGGTATCCTCATGATTTGATGAATCGTGCAGAGGGGCAGATGAGAAGCAAGGATGTTCACCAACTGTGTTTTCAGAAATGACAGTTGACAGATTGGACATATTTTCAGAGGAAGATGTGCCCTCTTTGTAATGTAATGACAAACTGATTTCTAACGTTTCCTGTGAATGATCAGAAGTAGAAACATCCGGAAATGAGTTTCCATAGGGGAAATCAACAATGGCAGAATCACAAGGGATGTTAGGATAAAGCAGATGAGGCACAGTTGGAAGGGAGTCATCCTTCACCGCGAGTTCTTCTTTAGATTCCCGCACACACTCATCATGAATGATGGCATAGGTTGGCTACATAACACCAACTCCATTGACAACTTGATCCTCATTCATAGCAGGTGAGGAGTCCAGAATGGAAGAACACAAGAAAGTACAATCCGGAGGATCAATATAACGCGGGGACAGAGGTTGAGGGAATGAATCCACGTGAAAACCAATAGGCTTGCAAGCCAAATCTGCATAGATATCAAGAGCAGGTGGGGTGGGAGGATGTGACAGTTTAATAGATGTGTGTGCATGATCTCCCACATCACTCTGTGGTGGTGAAGCCACTTGACAAGGTGAAGGCAGACAATCACTTGTGATAGCTACTGTACCTGTCTGTGATTGTGTAGCTCCATCACTGAAGTGTGTTGAGTGGGATCTGAATGATTTCAAAAATTGCAGATTTCTAAATATGTGAAGCAAATACTCAAATATTCAATTGATAAATTCCAAATCAATTTCATCTTTAGGAAATCCGTATGCAAGATGACAAAAGCATGTGTAAAACTCTCAACGGATTTATGAGGTGTTTTTCATAATTTTAGAATTTCTTGATTGAGTCCTTTATGGTTAAAGTGATTGAAAGCACAATCTATCTCTAGGACTAGATGAGTAAGAGAATGAATATATTTTTTAGGTAGTGTGGCATGCCAATGCATTGGGTGCCTTCGAAGTGTGTAGATAGACAACGCATAGCTCATGTACTCTTCAAAGATTCCATGTATTTTGCATGAGCCTATAACGCTGACTGTGTGCCTAACCAAGGCTACATGGCCTCTGCCATCATATGCTTTATGTGACAAGTTATCTGAGAGCTTTTCTGAGGTAATGAAGTTGTTTCCATAAGACATACACTCCAAAAGAGCAGCTCGGTAGTTAGTTATGATAGATATGTATATATTCAAAACGGATGTGAGGAATCATCTTGTCATCTTTCCCTCCTAGCACCAAAATGTTGACAGTGCTAGACCCACCAACATGTCAGGGGGATCTCCCTAGTAAGAAGTCCTGATTAGACCTCATACCGTTAGGTGTAAGAGTCCTAGCAGTGAGTTGTATGGTAATGCCTTGACGGTGGTTTTGCACATAGGAAAGTAAGATTTCCCTATTGGTAGCAAAGGTGTGACATATGTAGTAAGTCAAAGAAAGTGCATGAGAGGTTCTAACACACAGAGGGTGAGGTGAGTGCGCCCCTTGGAAACCTGTGTTAGCACAGAGTTAAGAAGGGAACACACGATAAAAGATGCATCACAACATGGAAGGAAATTTAGCTAGAAATCCAATGTGATGGTTAAACCAACAAAACATTTCAAAAGGATTCATACATACATATACAAAAATAGATACACATGCATGGGTAAGAAAATAGATACATATATCATTTAGAGTACTCAATATAGTTGAAATACAATACAACATATGCATGAAACGTGTTAGATCTGTTATATTAAGAAGTGTAAGTTCCAGTCATATAATACATCCATGTCCAACCACTAGTTTCGACAAAAGAACATTACAACCACAACTGCCTGCTCCTCTAAAGAGATATACTAGCTCTGCATAGTGGAGAAGCCAAGGTTTGTTACAATACTATTGAAGCTTTCTCTAAGATACTCCTATCGGAAGCTGGGTTGACCAAAATAATTTACAATGAGTTATGAGGTTCTATTTATAGCAAAGGTTAGGGTGATGCTTGACATTGCCCTTTGTGACAGTTCATCTACCCTCATGACTCTTCATATACTCTATGATTGTTACATCCAATTACCGACACTTGAACTTGCACTTGACAAGACGTTACATTACAATGCACACATGCCCATGTGAGACAAAATGGCTTGAGCAAGCCATGCAAGACATCATTGAAACTCGGTCCATTGTGGTGAGACCAACTCTTTGACATGCTTGTGATGGTGAAGGTGGTGAGCTTATGCCAAGCTTGGTCGTCCATGATGGTGTGCATGCGCTCCATGGTGACATCTTGTTGAAGTGAAATCTTGCCTCCATTGCATCTAGGTGCATTGGTGTGGCTCCTCCATCCAACTCATCTGCTAGCATGTGCATGGTCTTCTTGGGTGTGGCCAAACCAACAACACACTGATGCATAGTGTCCATGTTGATATTCTAGTGTATGCTGGTGGTCATGCACATCAACTTTCAACTGCATGTTTAGTTCCAGTCGGACTTGCTTCTTGTCTTTGCCTCGGTGAGTGTGTTAAATGGGTGGGATTGTATGCATGCACACAATGAGATGCATGCTGTTGAATTACCTTGCATGTGATCAACAACACTACTCACCATGTCTACTCGAGCCAGCTGCTAGGATGGATCTATAACTTGTACTAGCATAGTTTCATCTGTGAGCATATGTTGTGCCTGCTGCTTTACCTATTCCTACTGCAACTCATTCTCTCATCTATGTAGCTCTTGTTCTTCCTTGAGTTGATGCTTCAGTACATACAACTCCTTCTTTGTTCTATTCTCTATCTTCACGCAATCTTCATGTTGCATTGTCAACTCATACCCTCAGTCTCCAAAGTTGCTTTCATCACAAGTGGATTTGCTTGAGCTTGTGACTTTCTTCCACCTCTATGTTGTCAACAACCTTCCTCTTGCATTCATTGCATCCAGTGTGATGCCTTTAGCTGTTGTTCATGGTGCTACTTGCTATGATGTTACTGTTGTCATATCTTGATGTACTTGTCTACGAAAAAATTGATGTCTTCGTGGGTAGACAAGTTCATAGACACGTGATCGAATGCATCCCCAAGTGTGCTCTAATGGTGTCTTTGACTCTGATCTCCTAGAAACCATTATACTTGTGATGTTGAGAGGTAGATGAACACCCACAATACCTGGAGACATGGCAACACTCATGGCAAGCAATCTATCAGTCAAAAGCCAAAACGAACTTGAGAACTCACTTGCAACATACCTGTGTGATTGATCATGAAGGTCATGTAATTTCCACCGAAAGGCCGAGAGACTGACTGCCAAAAATGTGCAAGGCATAGTCTGGGTTGTCAGGAGGCTAATTGACTACTGGAATTGCGCAATGTATAGTCCAACCTATCTTGTTTAGAACTAAAACTACACAATGCATAATTTCAATCAGCAGTAACATGCAACTAGCAAACTGCATTGTGCAGTTTTTGGGGCCAACAGGACATTGCCTCCAAGAATTTCACAATGCAAGCCTAGAGGTTAGTGCCTGGCTAGAATTGCACAATTTCTAGATGGAAGGCATAGTCTTCACTTTTGGAAATGCATAGTGCTAGCCAGGCAAGGCACGGTCTGAGCCAAGGCAACCCAGTCTGGCCGATGGGTGACTGAAAACATGAAGTGTGAATGCATGATGAGATGAGTGCAAATAAGAGTGAATGATCATTCATGAAATTAGCAAGTGTGGGATTCAGGAAATGGGAAGGCATGCATGTGTGTGAAGTGAGTCGCCACAACAACAACCGTCCATGCAAAAATAGTTTCATGCATGCGACAATAGTGAGATGTTAACAAAAACTAAAACGGTGCTAGTACAAGCTAATATGCATCAAAAAGATAGAAATCGCTCACTAAAATCAACTAGAAAACATTCATACGAAGCAAAACACAAAAAGCATCAGAAACATAGCGCGAGACATGAAAAGTTGGCTTACCCCAAAAAACCTAAGTTGAATGTGCCGACGACTCTTAGATACAATGTGGGATGTTAGAGCTACAAAATTGATGTGAGGAATGATCTCTGCAATGTCTGGTTGATGAGTTTTTATAAAATCGAGGTTGCGACATGCATGCGACAAATATAGGGAACACAACACTTGGTGGGACATTTTTGAAATGATCTTTGCATGTAACCTCTAGCTACTAAAAATAGTTCCTTGAAACAAGGGATTCCTTTGCATGCTTCCTTGGGAGGAGAAACCCATGCATGCAAAATAGTTTTGCTGGGTCCTGGAGTGAACCAATCAACTCAATTGCACATGCAACAGTCTACTCAGTTGTGTGAAAAAAATGCGCATTTCTAGGAGGGAGCTGGGGTGGTTGTCCAGAGGGATTGTACAATTTATGGGCTGAGCAGTCCTTCTCGGAGGAATTGCGCATTTTTTTCAGTTAACAGCGACATGAAGATTTGCATAATCTTAGAGCCCAATAGGCTTCTAGACATAATTATGCAATTTTTTGAGGGAAGGGTAGTTTCCCTCTAGAATTGCACAATTTTGTAATATTCCTAATTAGCTATGGCTAATTGGAATATTCGATTTTGTTCGATTTTTGCCTTCTATAGTTATTTGTAAATAAAAAGTGAGGAAGAGGGAACATAACTCACTTTAGAATAAAAATTCTAGGTAGTACAATGTTGTGACTTAAAGGGGAACCAAGGGGGCCAAAGGGGGATGCAGAAATGGGGCCCACGCAGACACATGGAGGGACTGCGCAGGAGGGAAGGAACAC
>APFE030424443.1:0-10364 GCA_000404065.3 Pinus taeda
GATTGCCTACGAATCACGTAAATTGAAAGAACATGAACAGAGATATTCTGCCTATGACTTAGAACTGGCTGTTGTTATACATGCTCTGAAGATGTGGCGGCATTATCTTATGGGCAGGAAATTTTTGCTGCTCACCGACCACCATAGTTTGACCAATTATTTCAGCCAGCCTACTTTAAATGCTAGACAAGCGCGATGGATGGACTTTCTAAGCGGTTTCAACTTTGACATAAAACATTTACAAGGAAAAGAAAACAGAGTGGCAGACGCTTTAAGCAGGAAAATACAAAGTTTGTATGAAGTTTCCATCAGTGGATGGAAAAACTCCTTTCTAGATATAATAAAAGAAACTTCAGACCAAGATGCAGAATATCAGCAGTTAAAACAGCAAATACAGCAATCTGCCAAAGGGGACAGTCAACAAGAATATACGATAGATGACGCTAGATTAATCTACTTCAAAGAAAGAATATATGTGCCCAATCAAAGCAGAATTAAGAATCTGATCATGGACGAATTTCACATCAGCCATTATGCTGGTCACCCGGGTTATCAAAAGATGATAACAGCCATCCGGAAGGAATACTTCTGGCCAGGAATGAAGCAAAATATTGTGGAATACTTGGCACGGTGCTTAGAATGTCAACAAATTAAAGCGGAACATCAGCATCCAGCAGGACTGTTACAACCCTTGCCCATTCTGGAATGGAAATGGGAAATTATCTCCATGGATTTTATCACCGGGTTACCTAGAACAAGGAAAAACAATGATTCCATTATGGTAGTAGTGGACAAATTAAGCAAGGCTGCGCATTTCATACCCGTGCAATCCACGTTCAGAGCTGCACAAATCGCCCACATTTTTATGCAGAATGTGTTCAGATTGCATGGCCTTCCAAAAACAATAATCTCCGATCGAGATGTGAAATTCACATCAGCTTTTTGGAAGACATTGTTTACTGATTTGGGTACTCAGTTGAACTTCAGCACAGCCTACCACCCGCAAACTGATGGTCAGACGGAAAGAGTGAACCAAGTAGTAGAGGATATGCTAAGGGCTTATGTTATGCAACAACCCACACGGTGGGAAGAGTACTTACACTTGGTGGAGTTTGCGTATAACAATGGGTATCATACCTCAACGCAAATGAGTCCATTTGAGGTTATGTACGGACGGAAGTGTCGTACACCCTCCAGTTGGGGAGGGCCTGAGGATAAATTAAGTTTAGGACCCGAAATGCTTAAAGAGATGGAGGACATGGTAAAGAAAGTGCGTGTTAATTTGAAGACAGCTCAGGATAGACAAAAGAACTTCGCTGATCGGAAAAGAAGATTTAAGGAGTTCCAGGTTGGGGATCATGTGTATATTCGGATTCAAGCCAAGAGAAGTACATTGCAGTGGGCTGGTTGCGCTAAATTGGCGCCCAGATATTGTGGACCCTTTCAGATTCTGGCAAGGGTCGGACCGGTAGCATACCAGTTGGCCTTGCCAAGCCACATCCGGGTCCATAACGTATTCCATGTGTCAGTCCTAAAGAAGTATGTGTATGATCCTAAGCATGTAATCCGATGGCAGGATATACAGGTGGGGTTATTGTTATAATGAGGATTCAGTAAGAATTCCATTTAGAATGAAACTAATTTGGAAATTGTGTGATGCAGGTCGAACCGGAAGGAGAAGTACTGGTCGAACCGCTGAGCATTCTCGACCAAAGAGAAGTGCAGCTGTGGAAACGAGTTATTACCCAAGTTAAGGTACAGTGGAAGCATTTTGGACCTGAGGAGGCCACTTGGGAGGATCAAGAGTTGATGAAGAAAACATATCCAGACCTGTTCATGACTGAAAGACACCGAGACGGTGTCCAATCTCAGGGGGAGGAGATGTAATGACCCAAACAGTTATATGAATAATTTTCTAAATTACCATGTTAGGTAAATATGGAAACTGGAATTATTACTTTAATTTAAATTTTGTGGAAATGTTATTAGTTCAAATGATGGATTAAATAATATTGTAAATAACCTTATGAGAGAAGTTATTTACTTCTACTTGTCTAATTAAAAGAAACAGTTGCCAACTAACAAAGGGCAGCCCTAACTACTTTTCTTTCCATAGAATTGGGAAAAAGAAAAGAGACCTGGGCTGTTAAGGAACAGGCAGGGAAAGCAGATAAAAAAATAAAAATAAAATAAAATAAAATAAAAAAAATCCCAGAACTAAGAAAGGAGTACCATGTCTGGTGAGGACCAGATGGTACCAGCACTACTGTGCGTTACTTTGCATCGCTGTTAGCGTGCATCACCTTGCTAAAGGCAGTGGCCTGCAAGAGAGCTTGGGGGAGAGAATCAGGTCTAAGTGACTGATCTCGTGGTTGGGAGGATAGCAAGCTTTAAATGAGTTTCTCCAGGTTGGAGGGTATCAGAAATTAAAGCCAGCTTAGAACAGGTATGTACCTTATGACTACAGTATATAATGAGTAAATCTTTCTTTTAAACCTGTCAGGGTTATTATTAATTGTAAATAAGTTTTCGTAGCAAGTCTGTGAAGAATATCAATAACTGTAATGAAACTTCATAGTAAATCTGTACAGAGTAATATTTACTGTAATGAGATTTCATAGTAAATCTATGCAGGGTATTATTTACTGTAATGAGATTTCTTAGTAAATCTGTACAGGGTATTATTTATTGTAAATGAGATTTCATAGTATTCTGTGCAGAATATTATTAACTGTAAATGGGATTCCATAGTAATCCGTGCAAAATATTAGTATCTGTAAGTGAGGGTTTCAAGGTACATCGGCGTAGGTCACGATCAACTGTTCATACAATTAGTTATAAACCTGTATGACTATTGCTAGCAGTGAAAAGAAATATATAAATATATAATGAAACTAAATGAGCCGGTTATTTAGCTGTTGGATAGAGCTGGTAGAATAACCCTCAGTCCGAATAACTGTCGGATAAACTCAGAGGATATCTGAGCATAACCCGCATTATATCAAAATAAACCTGTGGAAATAATATTATTACGGGCAAATGTAAAATACGACCAAGTGAAGGATAAACATTATTATGACGCGAGCAATAGAAAGCCAAGTAAATAGGAACTGGGTCCTTTATGACTACAGGCACACATAAACTTATATAGCAACCTGGACCCGAGATGCAAGCCTTAAGGCCGAGGAGCTGATTAGCTCTAGCGCGTTCCGCGCTCCCATGATGAAACATGGGTAGCTAAACCAGGTGTGGTACAAATACAAAAGAAAAGAACGGATTGAAATAAGGAAACAACCTGTGAATATATATATATAGTAACAGAGAATCTTAACATTCATATGCATATATAACCTGTAGATGGAACCAGCGTACAATTAGGGAAGAACATATGCATATTTAACCTGTAACCGCGGACAGTTTTCTTAAGAAAGAAAGCATGGAGGTAAAATATACATAAATCCGAAACGATAAATTTACAGAACGATTTGTGAAAAGAAAACAATCTGATAATTAGACGAACATTCAACTGTAATTAAACCGACATTCATGTTCAGAATGACCACGTTTAGAGTCAATCTTCACGGTAATAAAACAGAAATACTCCGGTAATACCAAGCAGTGAATATTAAACACAGTAGAACCCTCACGGGTTATCCATACAGCCAGACTAACCAAGAATCAATAAGGAACCGCTTTAAACCAGAGAATATTGGACAATGCCATATAAAAGATTCGAGTCTGTGCAAATAACTGCATGCCTCACAGTATGGTGCGAATTAAACAATATATATAACCAAAAAGGTTCCAGTAATTACATAAAGCTACAGACAGTTTAAACAGAAGAAGAAACCCCGCATTCGGGTTCTCATGTAGACTCGAGTAAATATACAGATTACAAAAGACTTAGGGTTTTACAAACGAAATGAAAACCCCCAATAACTTAAACGCCGTCGAAGGGTCTCATAGCTCGAGCAACCATATGGAGAATAGAAAAGACCCCTGGCATTGAAAAGTCCAAGGTTCAGACAATCGAATTGAAATGAAACATTGGCAAGACCGAAGCCAGGATAACTTACCCGGTATTGGTAGGCCGATTGGAACCTGCAAACTCCTGTCATTGCCGAACTCCATGCCGGTATCCTGAAACAACCCATAATGCGTCAATAAACCCATTTGACTGTGATAAGAAACACGAGAAAAAGGGAATATCGAACATGTTAAATAAATTAACAGTAACAGGAAATTATACCATTACATTGCCGAGAAGTATCGGCATCACCCTCGTCCAAGCCGGATTGCTCAGTGCAAACAGCAGAAAATGCTAGACGGAGCTCAGAACGATCTAACTAAGCCAGAGCAGAGCGGTGGGAGCTGCACTCGGAAGAACGCGGTTGCAAAGCCGCCTATGCAAATGATAGCTCAAACCCTAACCATACCCTTTTCAACCAGCTCAAATAAATGGCTACCGTTGATTTCATGGAGCAGATCTGGAACGTTCATCACGGCGTAATCCCAAGGTGATGGCGGACTGAGCTGTGGCATTTACTGCCTCAGCTACCACAGTCAGTTCAACAGGCAGTGAATCGGAAGAAATCCCGAGGAGTCCACCTGTCTCGTCCGGCGGATTTAATGTAAGGGACATGTGGCAGCGGAAAAGGCCGAGCAACGTGGATAACCCCGCCAATTCCAGATTGTAAACCATATATCAGTCATCGCCCCCAGATATTAAGGCTTGGGTTAATAATACATTACAATGTGTAGTGGTATTTCACCCCGACTTATGATAATGTGCCATGTGAAATAGTTACGTGTAAAAAAATTTTTTTTACCGTATTTGGGATGTTGTTTGGGATGTGACACATCTCCTTCATCTCTTCTGGTTCTTGGGACATTGGTGTCTTAACTTCGCGATCTATTGTGTTCGTCCTTTTGAAGATAGTCGAAGAAGAAGTTTAGTCTAGCATATCTGATTTGTTGTTAAATGGAGATTTATTTTGTGCGGTATTCGAATCCTCATAACTGTTGATGCTTGAGGGGTCGCCGAGTTCACTTTTTTGTTGTTGGGCGGGGCTTTCTCCCTGCTTGTCTTGAGAGTTGTTTCTTTCTTGCCAGTTTTCTTGTGATTAAAAGTTTTCTCTAGAGTATTCTTCTTTGATGACAGTGTAGTATTATTTTTGTGCTCCTTCCCACCATGTAGATCTGTGGTGGTTTTTTCTAGCAGAATTTTTCTGGGAGCCTTTTGGGCAATTTTTGGCTAAATGGTCTGTCTCAAAGCAAGATCGACATCTGAAGAGGACACTTTCATAATCGAGTTTTTGGTTCCACACATAGTCTTTACTTGTTAGGTTTATTTCAGCTGGGAATCTGGCGTCGAAGTCCATTTCCACACAGATGCGTGCATAGGTGGTTCTGGCATATTCCTCTGTTTCTGGGCACTTGCAGTAAAATTTCCCAATTGCATTTCCAATGGCTTTTAGCGAGGAGAGATTCCAGAGATGCAAGGGTAGGCTTGGCAACCTCACCCAAACTAGTGCTGAGGTTATGACTACTATTGAGGAATCGAATGATGGGTTCCATGGCTTCATGAATAGGCCTGAGTTTTCCCAAAACCAAGGGTCGGAATCTAGAATACATTGTTTGCTTTCAGGATTTTCAAAATCTACTATAAAGAAACCCCTAGCACAGGGGTAAATATTAATTTCATTAGAAATGATAGACTTCCATACCTCCAAGATCCAATTGTGGAGAATTGTTAGCTGCGGCCAAAAACCATTGAACCAGCAGATTAGGGCACTTTCAGAAAACTTCAAAGCCTCATTGAGTGAGGCCTGGACCACCTGGACAGTGGGAGTTGGGGCTTCACTGACGATATGGGCAAGAGATTTCCCTCCAAAAGCGGACGGAACTGAGCCAACAGCTATTTTGGCGAAGCTAGGGGCCATATTTTACTTGCTCATAGAACCCAACCACAGAGAAATAAGGCAAAAGATTAGATCTAGATCTAGCCGCACATTGAACATGTGTTTCATCTATAATTGAAGTTCTTTCTAAATTATATGGAATATCTCAAGCATGTTTATATTCTATGTTTATTTTTCTTATAACATATTACTAAGCTAATGCTAAATGGAATTGTCTTTAGTGCAATTTTTTGGGTTAAATAGATTTAAAGATTTAGTTTGGTCTAATTTTATTTTAATAATTAAATTACTTTTAAATTTTTTTGGAATTAAATAGATTAAGATTTAGTTTGGATCTAATTTATTTTAATTAAATAGGATACTTTAAGTTTGGAAGGGTACTATAAACAAATTTTGAATAAATGGTTTGATAAAATTTATAACATTATCATTTAATCTTGTGCAGTTTAGGTTATTTAATGTAAATAGTTTTGATTTCATTTTTCTCACTTAAAAGTAAATTAAATAGATATATTTTTAATAATATATTAGTTTTTTTAAAAATGGTATATTTAATGTCATTAAATGGTGATAAAGATAACCCTCCTTTATTGTTATTTATAAATGTAAGTTAACTTATCATTATTATTTAAGAAAAACCATACTATCTGAAAATGACAGGTTAAAGAGATAGATCATCAATGTTGATAAATGCCTGTAAATCTTGGGCCATTCACCTATTTCTTTAAATCTAAGAAATATTGACTTTTAATCAATCAAAATCATTTTGAAATCTCACTCTAGGACCAAATAACACTTTTAGCTTGGATAATATTAAAAAAAAAAAACAAAAATCATTTATAATTATCATTAAAATAATTTAATATACTTTCTAATGACGTAGTCTAACTTATAGATGAAATAGCTTTTTTTTTTACATTTTTTTCTAGTTAATTTTAAGCAAAATATTGATGCGATTTTTTAAAAATGTGAGGTTTTAAATTATTTTATATTCTAGAATTTGAGTGCTCCAAGAGTTTTATTCAAGCGTGTTTTGAATTCATTTATGCATTCCAAAAATGTGTTTTTTAAATAACCAATTATCACATTTCTTATTTGAAATTGTATCATGAGATTCAAAAAATATATAAATAAATAATTCATTATATAAATTAATTACGCCTTTCTTATTATCTTTAATATTAATTCTTATCTTACTAACGCAAAATTAATTTACATTTTAATCTAAAATAAATAAATAAATTTTGGATTACTATTTTTATATTTAAAAATTATATATTCATAATATAAATATTTAATAGAAATATCATCTGTATATCCACTCCATATCTAGACTTTGACCAATAAAATTATGGTAAATTCATTTTAACTTAAATTTTATTTTTTAACCCTTTTTTTATTACACATTAAATTTCCCCATTTTATTCATTAATGTATATATGAAAATTTCATCGCTTCATTACAGGGAAACGGCTTTCCTCGTGGGAAATCCGACCACGGTATTGAATATTTATTTAATTCCCATAAATCAGTTTTGAAAATTAAATATAATATTTTTCCAAAAAGGCGAAGATCCGCTTTTCATAATATTACTTGTTTTTAACCAAAAAAAACTTTTTAATATTTCGGCGTGCTGGTTGGATAGTGAAAACCGCCGCACGCCCAAATAAAATAATTTTAAATGCTTGGTTAGTCAACCATGGTTACGTCCATGATCCGGCATCAAGGAAATGTAACTACACACGCCGGGCAGATATAGCTGTCCGAAGTCCGGTGGGAAAGTTCGTCCGGCCAGCAGTGGGCAGACAGTTGCAGAGTCATCTGTCGGATCTTTGTTCTCCGTACTCGTCCAGCTTTACACTCCACGACACATCAACATCATCATCGTCATCATGACAATGACTGGCAGGGTTCATCATCATGAAATTAACGAAATTCGGCAGTTCCAGCCACCGTCTACTGCCGGTCACCACTGCCACCTCGAGAACGACCCACTACCTGAAAGACGTCAAGCACATAACAGGAATATACTCGCATTGATTATGGGCACATATGGTAATAACGTGTGTTGGCCCCATCACACATGATTACTTCTGCAAGGACGAAGGTCAAACCAGATAAAAACTATTGAATTTAAAAATATTAAAATAGTTTTCTTATAAAAATAAGAAAAATAGTTTTTCTTTCTAAGATAATTAAATATTTCGTTTGATTTATTTTTTTTATTTATTCTTTTGTGAATTTTGTCCGAAATTTAATAAAGATTTTTTGAATCTTAAATTTTAATTATATAATCTATAAAATTCAAATACGGATAATTTAATAGAATGATAAACTATTTATGTTTGATAAATAATTTATGTTTCTTGGTATTTTTTTTTGTTAATTTTGTTCGAATTTAATAAAGATTTTTTGGAATCTTAAATTTTAATTATATAATCCGTAAAAGTCAAATACTCTAATTTAATAAGCGTGATTAAACCTATTATGTATTGATTTTCTTAAAATCATTTAAGGATTCACAATCTTACTTAAAAAAAGTATCATCACATTTTTAAAAAATATATCAAAAAAGAAGTTTTAATATTACAAATTGTTTCATTAATTAATTCTTAATATAATATGAAAATATTTTAATTTAATGAGAACTAAGGTGGAAACATAAAACAATTTTAAGAAATTGGATATGTAAGACAAGCCACAATGCTGGTTCCCTGCCGCCACTTAGTTTTAATAATTGATTTGCAATGGTAATAGAATAAAAATTCATTGAACTGCTTATAGTAGTTGATTTTAATCATTGAGCATTAATGGATGATTTTGTGAAATAAATTACTATGCACTGAACTCATGTCAATCTATTTCAATATTATTTTGTAAATATATATTATTAGTTAAGATGTTGATTATTTGCAAAAAACAAACAATTAATATATTTTGGATGTGTATCCTTATATTACCGACCATGTCATTTTTATTTTATAAGCTTTTGATGATACAACTTGGTAGTAATATTTGAAAAATATGAAAAGAAAAACATTAAATTATTAAATTTCTTTTAACATTATCTATTTTAATAATAAAAAATAAATATATAATAAATATTGCAGAGTATAGAAAGTAACTTAAAAAAAAAGGTTCAAAGATACTTGTGATAGAAAATAGAAAGAGCTAGAGATTGTTCACACAACACAAATCACACACTATGTCTTTTATTGATCTCAAGGGTTACATATTTATAGTATCTAGATCACCGACAATGACACATCTAGATAGCTATTACAATTGACACATAGGAAAATGACTAGTTCTAGATCGACACCTAGGGACTCACAATGACAACTCACTCATTACATGGAAGCATTACTTCTGACACCCTCCCTTAATGTTTACATGTAGAAAATATAAAAAAAAAAAACCCACATTACAACAATAAATAAAACTTTGTCAGATTTGTCTGATATGGTCATCATCAGCACCCACATCCACTCTGGAATCTCGCAAACACCATTTTTTTACCACCACATCTTCGAGCTGTCACTTGACCTCCATTTAAAACGTAACTATCTCTCACCATTGTTGATGAACTTTGTAGAATTGAAACATCTCAACCTCCCAGAGCGCAACAGGTTAGTCTCGATACTGAACCATCCTATGGAACTACCACCATTTGTGAATCCACAGCCTTTTGTAGCTTTCATCAATTATCTAGGATAACATTCTTGATACAAAATGTCCTCAGCAGACAATTCTACAACTTGACCTTATAAAATAACCTATACTGACACTCCCAAAGCATGATGGGTCACACCAGCTTGACCTTATTAGGAATTATCTGTAACCAATGCTCCCGGAGCACGACGGGTCACATTAGTATGTTCAATAGTTGGTCTGTTCTTGGTGGTTCTGCATCATTTGATTTTTTGCCAACAACTCATTTTTACCATTAAAATTTCTACCAACAACTCCTTTTTACCATTAAAATTTATACCAACAACCTCTTCTTCGTTTTTTGCCTTTTTTTTCCTCCTTCTAACTTTTGGACAAACTATTATTAAAAAATCAAACTAACACCAACAAATACTTCTATGGAGAAAGAGATTGGAATGTTAAGATCCCAAATAAGATAGATGTCAAAATAACATGCCCTGTCTCATGACAATTGTTTATCTTTTGAAACCCACAATTGAGCTCTAATAAAAAAAGATTTCAACGAACCTGGCCTATCAAGGATTTTCAAAATTGGGCATGCCACCAAAAACTTACAAGGACAATCCTTATCATCATATTAAAAAAAACTGACATCACAATTGTTGATTTGGGGTAGCATTGGATGTGTTCTTGTAGGTTTTAACCCCATACAGAAATTACCTGCATACGAATTCTAAATCACAGGAAAAATAAAAATGCGAGAGCATAACACATAAAACACATATACACAGA
>APFE030424443.1:38547-143034 GCA_000404065.3 Pinus taeda
TAAAAAGACTTTCCCTGGTCGACAATTAATGTGGTACTTGAATGTTTAATTCATAAACAATTCAACTAGCCAACAGTTTTGACTCAAAACTATTGACATGCATATAAGAAAAGAGACCCCTGAGGCGAGAAGACAATATAATACCAAACACCACAGACACATGAAGATAAGAAACAAAAGAATCGCTTCCACTTTTGTATCCTCCACTTAGAAATCCGCATATGCCACCTTTCGTAGTGACCAAGTTGCATTAGAACCTTTCAACCCAAAGGCCAATAGACATATATGACAAATCATAGGGGAACGGATAGAGAAACTTTAAACATACCCGTGAACCAGACCTTGAAACAACCGCGACTAAACCCACGCCCAGAGAAAATGCACCGATGGAGCCTTCTCCAAGCCACCTTTCCTCGCAAACAAGAGTCGAGGGAAACAAAGCTCACTATCAAGAAACTTACCGCGGAAAACACTGGTTATCCCATCCACACATATACCTTTGCCACTCTCGAGAATGACATTAACTCCTCGCACGCAAAGAGCCACCGCTTTGAAATTATCAACTTCATTTGTGTGCTAATCTTATTACTGCCAACTCACACCCATTAGAAAAATCCAAATTAATTTTAATCATTAACTTTCTTTTAATTTAATTAAAAAAATAAATTAATTAAATCAAAATAAAATATAATATAAATTAAAATAAACAAGATATTCTATATTTACATGTACGTATTTAAGTTTTATTTTATCTTATCTTTTTACATGTGGCAAGCTTACTACATATTATTAAAATGGAAAGTGAATTTTCGCATATTATTAAAATGATGAAAAAATCGTTAATGAGAATCTATTACGCCAGTAGCAGTATATCATTATTATTGTTTTGGTAAGTAGAATTTTTAGGTTTGACATTTATGTTTTTTTATTGTATTTATTAAATGTGTTTAATTTTCTGAATATGGCTATTTCTATATTAATACAAAAATAATTTACACCGAGGCCATGGCCTTGTCGAGCTAGCCCAAAGATGCATCATGATTACAAGCATAGCACATCAATATGCAAAAAACCAGTTGAGTATTGCCCTCAAGAACTGTGGAGAGCCTGATCATGATTAAAGAAAAAATCCAGAAAACCCCATAGTTGTATATGGAACTGAGAATTAAACCGGAGCTATGCGACAACCAAAACAGTAAACTAGACCAGGTAGCTGTGACCAGCTACACGAAAACCCATTATTGAATACAGAGGTAACTGTGACAACGGCTGAAACTGAGAACTGAAGGCTAGCATAATGCCCCTTTCGTATGAAAAACTGACAATTTGAGCTAATGCATATATCATAATATCTAGGACGGTGATGAGTGAACCTTCTTGAGCTCGCTGAATTTCAAGAAAACCAGAAAGAACCAACCTGTTTAAACACCAGGAGAGGGATCAAGCGGCTTCTCAGTGATGTGGCATCCATACTTGTAGTCATCGTCGTCATCAGAGGAGCCCGCCTGATTCTTCATGCTTTGAGAAGCTTTGCTTTTGCTAGAGCTTGAAGCTTTGCTCTGTTCGAGGTTTGTCTGGATGGAGCCTAGTCTGTCTTCCGCCAGCCTGTCCGTAGTCGCTCTATGGGAGCCAGCCTCTTGACCTAAATTGAGCTCGCTAAGCTCAATGGTGACCGTGGCCATGAAGGAAAAAGTGCCATGACTACAGGGGAATTATAACCGAGCGGCGCTAGTCATGGATTAGAAGGAACTCGGTGCTACAATTTGCAATCCTCTGCCCCTACCCCATCCACTCTGAGTAGCTGGGTACCTGTTTGAGCGGAAGTCCGAGCAGGAGGTTGAGGAGTCCGTCATGGAGGAGACAGCCTGACATCCAATTTTCCCTCAAGAGTTGCCTCTTCTGCAGCTCATCCGCTGTCGCATTTTCGGCATAGCTGGAGGAGCAGGGTGATCTGGGCTACTTGGTAAACAATGGAAGCAGTAAAGGATGAAAACAAACTTGGCTTCAATGCTCAGAATGCTGAAAGGGAGAGCAGCGAGCGGGTGGCAAGCGAAAGAACAGGGGAAACAGAAGGTGGCTTGAGGGCATAGCCAGAAGTTCCTCCAGCGAACCAAAGCCTAGTTTACTCCTGAGAGAGGTCGAGAGCAAACCGCTGCATCTGCAAAGGAGGAGGAGCCAAGGGAGAAACGCGATTATGGAAAGTTGATAGCACCATGAACAGAAATTAAACGGCAAAAGAGGATGTATCGGCATCATTAAAGTCTCATTAATCTGGAGAACAGGGGGAGTTATGACCGGAGCTGTGAGAGGTTGTGTGGCAATGAAGATCAACCACGCACCCATCCAAACAGCAAGCCACGTACCTGTATTGCCGTCATACACCCAAATCCGGGAGGGATAGATCATGTTGCACTAGGAGTGTGCAGTCGCTTTTGAGTTGTGGGTCATTAGAACAATTCAACAGACCAAAGAAGAAGGGGAGCTGCTGATCGGCCCCTTGATTAGCCAGTGTATCTACAACCTTGTTAGCTGTTTGCCGGATGTGCTTGAAGGAAATGCTGCAAGGAGTTTTAAGCCATTCTTCGATTTGTTCCAGTCTACTTAAAAGCCTCCAACTCGAAGCTATCTTTGCAGCTGAGGATCCTGATTGTATCTGGATGGAAACTTCTATGAGAATTTGAGAATCCCCTTCAACCTCTAAAGGGAGCAAATTTTTTGTTTATGTTGTGCATAACCCTTGCCATAAGCCTTCAATCTCGGCTGCATTGTTGGTGTCTCGACCCATTGAACCGTGATACATATGTAGAATAAAGCCCTCTGTGTTCCTGATGATGCCACCATATCCAGCCGGCCCAGGATTTCCCTTAGCCGCTCCGTCGAAGTTTAGCTTGTAGGGGTGGATGGTCGGTGGAGACCAAGAGTGTGCAGACTCAGAGTGGATAGAATTACTGGCCTTGATGAGGTCTACAGAGGTGAGATCTAAGTTCCAGTTGGTAAGAATGAGGCGTTCCTGAGGAGAGACTGGCATGTCTGAGTCTTGCCATTGTTTGAGAGCTAGAGTTTCTTGAAGATTTTGCTTGAGAAGAAGCCAAAGAGTGTCAAGAGGTGAACTGTGATTTTTGAAGATCCTACTATTCCTCTCCTTCCAGATTATCCAATAAACGAAGCCCGGAAGGAGGTTCCAGAGAGCGTTGAGAAAAGGACTTTGGAAAGGATTCCGTGGCCAAGTTCTAATGGTGTTTACGACATCTCCCTCTCTTCTGCCTGTTCTTCTGTTATACTGTGTTGTTCTCTCCCACATTTGAGCTGCTATAGGGCAAGTGCCAAAGAGATGATTAATGTTCTCTGAGTGAAGATTACAGTTGGAGCATCTAGAAGGCCCAATAAATCCTTGCTTTTGTAAGTTATCCCATGTGAGGATCCTTTTTTTGCTAAGAAGCCAAAGGAAAGTGGAGACCTTAGGCCATATATTTGGTTGTCAAACTTGATCCCATAGATGATCTTTTGTTATCTGAATGGGGTGATGAAGGATTTGATATGCTTCCTTGGTAGTGAACATGCCCTTGGTGGTATATCCCCATCTCAAACGGTCTTTCTGATCAGAGAGTTTGATTCTCCTGAGTTTGAGCTCTTAATAATCAATCTCATCATAGGTTTCCTTCTGCCAGTTGGCCTGCCAAGTGTTTGCCAGTCTCCAAAGATGAAAGCTTTGGGGAGATTGTTGTTGCCAGAATTGATGAACATGGATTTGTTCATTTTGCCACATGGTTGCTTGCCACTTGGGTTTGTTAAAGAGAGAGGCAAGTTTGGGAAGTTGTTACCAGGAATCTTCCCAAAATCTCACAATGGTGCTAGAGTGGATTTCCCAGAAGTTGTGTGCTTGAACAAAAGCACTATGTATCTTGGCAACATTCCAAATTAGCGAGCCAGGAGTGGTTGGAGTGAAACGGATTAACTCCTCCTTTGAACTTCCTGGAGCATATTTGGCCTGCCAGAGATGACCCCAGGGAGTGTGCAGTTTAGAGATCCAATTCCACCATATGCGCGCACCCATGATGTTGTTGCTGTGAAGGGAATCCCTCAGGCCTAGTCCCCTAGCTGATTTCGGAAGACAAACTTCTATCCATTTGACCAGGGCCCATTTTCTGTTGTGGCCCGAGGAACCCCAAAGGAAATTTCTTTGAAGATTGTGAATATTCCTGAGAACCCATTTCGGGGCAGCCAAAATAGAGAACAGATACAGATGCATGGCTTGAAGAATAGATTTGATGAGGATAATCCTGCTAGCAATGTTGAGGGAGCAGAAAGTCCAAGAGGAGAGTCTGGCTTCTAAGTTGTCAAGGAGGGTCCTCCAAGAGGCATGTTTGATGGCAGAGTCAAACAGGGGAGCTCCCAGATATTTCGAAGGAAGCTTGGCTATTGAAAAACCCAGAATCCTGACTATGTTCCTCTGAGTGAGAACGGGAGTGTGGAAGAAAAAGAGCTGGGATTTGGAGGCATTGATGGTAGTGCCTGAGGCTTCTGAAAAAATATTGAGCAGGAGTTTAAAGGCAGAGGCTTCTTGTACTGAAAGGTAGCCAAAAAGCATATTATCGTCGACAAACTATTGGTGAGTGATGGGGGATTGGCCATGCAGTGAAATGCCCTTTAAGAAGTGTGAAGAAGAGGCAGAGTGAAGAAGGCGGCTTAACCCTTCAGCCATGAGAACAAAAATGAATGGGGAAAGAGGATCTCCTAGACGAATACCCCGAGAAGGTTGAAAAGGAGGGGAGGGGGATCCATTGAGAAGGATGGAGAAGCAGGGAGAGGAAATGAGATTCATGATCCATCGTGTCCAGGTGGCATTGAAGCCGAATGCCAGTAAGATGTGTTTGATATAGGTCCAACTGAGTTTGTTGAAAGCTTTGGAGAGATATATTTTGAGAATCATACCTGGTTTTTTCAATATCTTGAGTGAGTGGATCACTTCGTGGGAGAGAATGATGCCATCCAGAACCTGGTGCCCTTCTACATATCTTGTCTGCTCTGGCGAGATAAGGAGAGCGAGAAGAGGTTTGAGTCTGTTCGCCACTACTTTAGATATAAACTTATAGATGAGATTGCGTAATGCAATCGGTCTATATTTATTAGGAGTCTTGGATTCTTCCATTTTAGGAACGAGCGCTATGAAGGTCGTATTTAGGGAAGGAAGAACCCTGTGCATCGACCGTGATTCATCCACTAGCTCCCAGACCTCTGTTTTGATAAGCTCCCAGAAAGCATGAAATAAGTTGGCTGCAAATCCATCAAGGCCGGGTGCCTTACCATCCTTGAGTTCGGCCATTGCGTCCTCGACTTCCTGCATGGAGATAGGCTAGAGAAGTCTATTGTTGTGATCCTCATTAATGATTTTAGGAATGTGCTGCACTATATTTTGTATGGCTTGATTTTTGCTACCCGATGGTTCTCTAAGAGTGTCCTGAAAGTATTCTTGGAATTCCTGTACTATGTCTTCATGCACCTCCAAGTGCTCCCCTTGTTGATTGTTGATGAAGGCGATGTTGTTGTGCATTCTCCTTTGAATAGTTGACCTGTGAAAGAACTTAGTATTTTTCTCCCCGTCCTTGAGCCATCTGATCCTAGATTTTTGTCACCAGAGAGTCTCTTCCTACTACCTGCGTGTTTCAATTTGATTTAGGAGAACCTGCTCTTGTAGTGCATAATCCTCCGTTCAACCCTCTGATATGATACATTGTTACATCGTGTACATTTGTTGTTCCAACGCTTTCCTTTGATCGAATATGTTGCCAAGCTAAGTGCGATTCCAAGTTTTCACCACTTGTTTAAGGTATTTTAGCTTTTGTTGAAATTGAAACATCTTGGCTCCTGTGGGGGGAGTGAAGGATTTCCAGGCAACTCTTACCACATCTTTGAAGTTGGGATGGGAGAACCAGAAGGATTCGAAGTGGAAAGGTTTGTTGCTCTTTGACTCTGGACGTGACCACTGAAGCATTATAGGCCAGTGATCTGAGCGTGCTTGAGGCAAAATGGATGCATGGAAATCTCCGCCCAGATGAATGGCGTTATCCGACAGGAGGAAACGATCAAGTCTGGAGGCTATGTGCTGAGATCCTCTTCGTTTGTTGGTCCATGTAAACATACTGTTGGAGGTCTGAAGATCTGTTGAGGAGGTAAATCCCCTTTGCAGACAGAGGCGATCCCTACTAGCCCAGACCGAGTCTAGCAACAATCATCAAACGCTATAGCGCAAGTTCCTAATTGCAAATTAATAGACCAGTGATAAAGGCCTACCTAGATTCCAACGCTATTGTTTGTAGAAGAGGTGGTGCTCCCGTTCCTTTGCTCCGGCAGATCACAATCCCCACGATCTCCGTGAATGGACACTTGCACATACAAGAAACGACACAATCACAAGCATAAAATCCAGCATATGCAACTATATATTAGTTGGAAAGGATATAACTCATCATCATCACAAATAACAGTAAGAGTGGAACCATAACCAATAGTCGTTTATTAATAATTCATCAAAGAAGAATACAACCAAAGTTCTGACGCTAGATTCTCCTTTGGCTGGGTAGTCAGCAACACATGTCTTGCAAAGCTTGTTGGGAATAGGGACAAGCCTCTCTCTCTTTGGGTCTTGAAACAACAATCTCCTTGCTTGGATTTGGCCTTATGGGAATCAAGAAGGCTCTTGCAGCAAGAAGCTCTTGGAAACTTGACAAATCTCAATCTCTGGAACTAGCTTGCCAAGGAAAATGGACAAGCCTTTATAGATGGCGGAAGGGGAGTTGGGATCATCCATAATAATCATGGGATTGGCCATATCATCAAGGAAGCTTCCATGAGAGGTGGAAAACCACTTCCTCTCTATGGAAATCCATAGCCAAACCACCCAACTCAAGATAGATACAATCCAGGAATTTGTTAGGACGAAACTTCCGTCATTTGTTTGTTAAAAAACACCACTGATTATGGTTGGCACGGGTGCGACTCTATGACAGAGTGCCAATTGGCGCGCCCTCTTTGGAGGATTTGCCCCCTTGGCGTGAGGGCTGCACTATGGAACCGCGCCAATGGAAAAAGAGCTATTTTTAGGGTTTTTTAGCAGGAGATGTCTTCAGGGAAAATAAAGCTCATGTTCAGGGGAATGTAATGCAAGTGTTTGTAGGTCATGTCACTTCTCATAGGTCCCGGAATGAGTCTTCCAAGATGCAGGAGATGGGTAGCAGGAACAGTGAAAAATTGATGTGTAACAAGATCCATGAGCTGATTCCTAGATATGAAGTCTTTAAAGCCAATGCTATCCCCTTCTAGTCTTGCTCGACCTCCGGATTTTCCCCCCAGCACTGTAATTATATTGAAGTCACCACCACTTATCCATAGGGGGTGGCTTCCGCCAGAGCTGAGAGTTGTGAGAGTGTTCAGCAAATCCAGCCTTTTTTGAAGATCTTGAGGAAGATACACAATAGTGAGAAGACCATGAATATTGGTACCAATGAGGTGGAAAGTGGTTTGAATGAAGAAGTGAGAGGCATGGAAATCTTGAAGGGAGAGGAATTGAGGGTTCCATAAGATTGCCAGCCCTCTAGAAGCGCCTGATGCATCCACAGAGACTGAGTGACATCCTGTCCAAACTTTGTTTAGAATTTTCTCCAATGCAGTGCTATTGCCTTTGGTTTCTTGTAGAAAGACTAATGCGGGCCTTTCTTGCTGAATCATGTTTTTTAGAATTCTATGTTTTGCAGGGCTGTTAAGCCCTCGCACATTCCATGAGATTAGCTTCATGAGGAACCGTGAGGAAGAGCTTTAAAGAACTTGGTCAGCTTGGGGAATTCTCCAGAATCCACCAACATTTCTCCAATAATGATATTCCTTTGCAAATCTGTTTTGCGCCCTCGTTTTTTCGTGTCTTTCAAATTTTTTTTACCATCCCAAGGACTGCCTGCCTGAATGCTGAGATATTTGTTTTGTTGTGCTCTGATCATAACTCCTTCAAGTTTGTCGATCTCCCTTGGGGGAATTTCATTGAAGTCTTTATGTTGACACACTGCTTCCAGTTTGAGTAGGTCGAGACCTCCTAGATCTTCACTTTCTGGTCCCTCCTCCATGAGTGAAGGTTTGTCCTGTTCCTCCTCATCTGACTATTGTGGGCTATAGAAGCGTCAACCTCCATGGTGGAAGATTGTATGGTTGTTTCTGAAGCGTGATTTTTGTCTGTAGAGGTTGAAGCAGGAGTTCTGATTGGAGCGGACTTGGAGGGCAAAGTTGAGGGATTTTGGGGAGGCACAAGGGTGGAAGGGGAAGGATCTGAAGATGGGATGAGTGTATGATCCTCCATGAAGATTGGAGAGGACAAGATTCCAAAGCTATTCTGAGTTTCAGGCTTCTTGGGATCTTCTGGAGCAACTGGAGGTTTCTTGGTTTGCTTTCTACGACTAGGAACTCTTGTGAATCCTTTAGCATCTTTACTTGTCTATGATGCTGATGCTTTCGACTAAAGATTCAGAGGGAAATCCCTAAAAAGATGGCCATGCTCATGGCACCTTCTGCAGCGAAAAGGAATATGCTCGTAGTCTATAGTTTGTACCCATTCATAATCGTCATGAAATAAACTTACCAAATGCGTGAGTTCTTTGGCTAGATGCATGTGTACACAGATCCTAGCATAGGAGGTGTATCTTCGGTATTTGGCTTCCTCAGCTACTTTGATGAAGACTCCTAGGCTGTTGCCAATGTCCTTTAAAGTCTCCTCGTTCCAATATTCCAGGGGAAGAGAATACAAGCGTATCCATATCGGAGCCCAGGTGAAATCCTCTTTGTCTGGCTCGAACCTCGCTTTCCATTCTCGAAGATATAGGTTTGCAGAGTTGAAGAAATACGGACCTCCTTCGAAGATGCGAGTTTTGTCTTCCAGGCAGTTGAAGATAGCAGTGAAAAAACCTTTGGGGCCTAGCTGCAGGGAGACTTGACTCTTAGGCTTCCATTTGGAGGCTATCCATCCATACAAGGCTTTTTTAGTTGGCCAGAATCCGAGGAACTTGCCTATGAGTGCATGATCACTCATGTATTGGATTTGAGCGTTGATTCGATCATTGGGAAGATCTATTTTTATTCTCTCTGCAGACTTAGGAATGCATGTTGCAGAGAATGCTTTTGGCCGTGACGTCGAGTTGTTCTGGTCCGTTCCTTTGTCTTTGGTTGTCGTCTGACCTGCAACAGCTTTTCCATTGTTGTTTTTAACAGGATCTGAATGAGGGCCATCAGAAGGGTCAGGGCCATGACCGACTAGGACTTCTGCATTTATTGACTTGTTAGGAGAGGGATCTGATGAGGGAGGGGGGGGTGGAGCTCACCCCTTCAGATGGCAAGGCCATGGTGAGGATATCAGCGACGTCGCAGGCCAGAGAAGCCGAGGACACAAAGGAGAGGGGCGATGGGATTTTTCAGTAACCCTAGCAGGGGCAGCATCGATCGTTGGTCCGATTCCTCAGAGCTCTTAACTTAACTTAGCATTAATTATTAAATGTGTTTAATTGCTATTTTATTTGGGAGTTTATTTAAATTTTAAACAATTTTGGTGAAATATATTTTTATTTAAATTCTTTAATTAAGTGATTTGGTTTTAAATATTTTAATAAGTTTATTTATACATTATAAAAATAGTGTGGAAATCATTAATTAAAGTTTATTAAGTTAGTGAAATTAGATCATATTATTTTTCATTAAACCATTAATTTAAGTGAATGAACAATTTTTTAAGATTATTTGTAAAGGCATTTGTGTTGATATTTATGATTATAATTGGGGACAAAATCTATGTTTGGAACTATTTTGGTGGAATATTGTTAATAAGAATGGATTAAGCTAGTAGAAGTATATTATTATTATTGTTTTGGTAAGGTATAATTTTGAGGTTGACATTTATATTTATATTTATTTATTTATTTTTATTAATACATTTAATTGTTATTTTATTTGGGAGTCAATTCAAATTTTAAGCAATTTTGGTGAAATATATTTTTATTAAATTTTTTAATTAAATGATTTAGTTTTAAATATTTTAATAAGTTTATTGATACATTATAAAATAATGTGGAAATTATTAAATAAATTTTATTAAGTTAGTGAAATGAGATATTATTTTTTCATTAAACCATTAATTTAAGTGAATGAACACTTTTTTTTAGATTACTTGAAAAGGCATTTGTATTGATATTTATGATTATAATTAGGGACAAAATTTAAGTCTTGAACAACTTTAGTGGAATAGACACCTTTAGTCAAAATTCCTTAACAATTCACAACTTTATTGATTATAATTTTTACTAAATTGGAAAATAGTGTACTCACCCCTATAAAGCATAGTCACCACATATTGATAAAGCATACTCACCACAGATTGATAAGAAAAAAATAAATTTAGTACTAAGGAGAAACTTATTACATATAATTATTTGAATATTATAAATTATTTTTATTGAATATAAATACTTCTAATTTGGAAAAGAGGGATAAAAAAAAGGCAAATAAGTCTATGTTAACTGCATGTTTTTCTTTTGTTGCTTGTAAATGCATTTGTGTTCATATTTATGAGTATACTTGGAACCAAATCTAAGTTTCAAAAATACTTTTATTCAATACTACTTAATAAATCATAATTTTATTATTATAGATAACAAATACTTACAAATTGGAAAATTGTAAATGTACACTTTCAAAGAAAACAACAAAATTATTATTATACTTACTATTATATATGTATATCATACTATTATATATTATATATGGCTGTACATTGTAAGTATTTATGATATATAATGATACAATACTTTGATAGAATAATTCATATCTATTCAACAAACTTCGCTTACACTTATTCTATAAATTTTTCAACCTTATAAATATTTCTAAAAAATTTGATAAAAAACAATATAATAGCAGTATTAAAGCAATAAACGGCTAAAATAAAATTATATAATAAATTACCTCATTTATTATATATATATATATATATTAAATTGATTTTTTTATTATAACTTTTTAATTATATTTTTTTAACAACTAATTATCTAAAACGAATATCAATTACAATTCAAACAAAAATTTAACTATTAAAACTTAAATTATCTATAACCATTTATTATATTAATAAAATGAAATATTTTAATTTTATTTTATTAAAATTTAAGCTTTCCATAACATGTTTATACAACTTTAGTTTTAGTGGGCCTAATAGTTAAGAGCATGTGTTTCCTTTTAAGAGGTCATAGGTTCAAAACCAGAGGGGTAGAGTATGTATGTCTCCGTAGACTTAGCAGCTGCGCACAGGTGGTGGGTCATTTGTCCTAATATTTAGCTTGAGTGTGACCTTAAAGATGAATATTATGATTCTACATCTCATTCAAATCAAATGTAAATTTTAAATAAATATTTTGATTTACAATTCTATATAATAATATTTAATTTTTTAAAATCCTATATAAAATAAAAATTATTTTATATTATATATTTAAATATTAAAAAATATTAATAAATATGCTGAGTAAATATCTGAGGAAGATTTACTACCAAGGATGTGATCTTCATATCATTTAATATCGAAAGTAGGAAGTTAAAATTAATTTAGGGTAATTCATTTCTTTGATTGCAAAGATATCCATAGATTAAAAATTAGAGAGCAATGTGAGACATCATGAGACATATTTGACTTAGCATCACCATGATGTAAGAGTGACCACTTATTGCATCATTGTCTTAAAGGTTTGGTTAGGTATATATTATAAAATAATATAAAACATATAAATCACCCCACCTTTGACTTCACACATCTCAAGAAAGTGGGGAAGGTTAATTTTATAACATAAGAAAACTCACATTACAAACTTTAATATAATTTTTCTCTACTTAGACGACATGATTTTTTTTTTATCATTTGCCACACAAATTTCCTTAAACTTGGATTCCTTGAACCTCCAAACATTCTTTTAAAATGTTAAAAGAAAATGTGTGATGTCACTTTCACATGCGAATGAAGCATCCAGTGGCACAATGTTTTTGATTGGACTGCATGGTGGGGACAACTATTTATGTCCCTCACCATCATTACCATCTCTAAATTCCTAACCATAAACCACTCTTTAAAGCTAATCTTGTATTGTTGCCTTCTACTTTTGGTTGGGCCAAGTTTAGATGTTTTACTTTACATTTCGTGGAATTGTGGCGTTTTGATAGAATGGTAGTCTTTCAAACTTTTCAATAGTTACTAAGACTTGAGATCGTATATTCGAATATATGTAATTTAGTGGTTTTGTTTAATTAGGCACGATGTGTTTATATGTAATTTAGTGGTTTTTTTTACTAGGCACGATGTGTAAAAAACTTTAGATGAAAGATATATGTCATCTTTTTAAAATATATTTATAATTAAAAATTATTCCATTTTAAATGGTTTTTATAATTCTAATTATAATAGAGTTTTGAAAACATAATATTCAATTATATAACATTGATCGTCATTTTTCTTTAAATGTATTTATTCTTTTTTCTTTAAAATTTAAAGTAAAAATAAGATATCTTGTTTAATGTTTAATTTAATTAAAAAAAGTATTATTCATACTTATCAAACACCACCATTAGTTTTTTATTTAAATTCTAGATTTTATAATAATTAAATAAAGTCTTTCATAAAATCACCCATGAGAAAATTTTTTTGGTGACAGGTTGATCAATACCAGTGAAGCAAACCCAACCATGGCAAAGGGCTTCAAATAGAAAGCAAATATCATGAACTAATAAAAATTATCTAAATTAATGAAAAAAAAGCTTATCTATGTAAACTCATATATAATACGATATTGAGTAAAGCACAACTATATTACTGTAACCAACTAAATATTATAGATTATTTTTTTAAGATAAAAATTTCTTCATAATCATAATAATTAGATAATAACCATTATAATTTACATTCTTTAATCTTAGAAATAAATAAATAATAAATGTTCGAATTACTTTCTTTCATATTTAATTAAATTTATAATTATTTTAAACTATACAATTTTAATAAGAAATACATCATATTTCACTCCATATCTAAACTTTGACCAATAAAATTATTGTAAATTCATTTTAACTTAAATTTTATTTTTTAACCCTTTTTTTATTACACATTAAATTTTCAATTTTATTCATTAATGTATATATGCAAATTTCCTCGCTTCATATAATAATTACAGGGAAACGGCTTTCATCGTGGGAAATCCGACCACGGTATTGAATATTTATTTAATTCCCATAAATCAGTTTTGAAAATTAAATATAATATTTTTCCAAAAAGGCGAAGATCCGCTTTTCATAATATTACTTGTTTTTAACCAAAACACTTTTTAACATTTCGGCGTGCTGGTTGGATAGTGAAAACCGCCGCACGCCCAAATAAAATAATTTAAAATGCTTGGTTATTGTCAACCATGGTTACATCCATGATCCAGCATCAAGGGAATGTAACTACACACGCCGGGCAGATATAGCTGTCCGAAGTCCGGTGGGAAAGTTCGTCCGGCCAGCAGTGGGCAGTCAGTTGCAGAGTCATTTGTCGGATCTTTGTTCTCCGTACTCGTCCAGCTTTACACTCCACGACACATCAACATCATCATCGTCATCATGACAATGACTGGCAGGGTTCATCATCATGAAATTAACGAAATTCGGCAGTTCCAGCCACCGTCTACTGCCGGTCACCACTGCCACCTCGAGAACGACCCACTACCTGAAAGACGTCAAGCACATAACACGAATATACTCACATTGATTATGGGCACATATGGTAATAAAGTGTGTTGGCCCCATCACACATGATTACTTCTGTAAGGACGAAGGTCAAACCAGATAAAAATTATTGAATTTAAAAATACTAAAATAGTTTTCTTATAAAAATACTAAAATAGGTTTTTATTAAAATTAGATAATTAAATATTTGGTTTGATTGATTGATTTATTTTTCTTCTGTGAATTTTGTCCGAAATTTAATACAGATTTTTTGGAATCTTAAATTTTAATTATATAATCTGTAAAATTCAAATACAGATAATTTAATAGATGATAAATGTATTTATGGCTTTTTGGTTTTTGGTTCAACTCTTGGTCAAAATTGTAATAATTTTTTTTGATCTTAAATTTTAATCTATATACATTTGTAAAAGTCAATATTCTAATTTATAGGGAGTGATAAAACCTATATTTATGCATTAATTTTTCTAAAATTAATTCAATTCATATATATCTCACTAAAAAATTATCATCACATTTCTAAAAATAGACAAAAAAAAGTTTTTAATATTACAAATTGTTCCATTAATTATTTTCAATATAATATGAAAATTATTTATTTTAATGAGAATTGGATGGAAACATTGAAACGAGTAGATTTTAATCATTTGACATAATGCATGTTTTGTTGAATATAAATTACATATGGAGTGGTATCATGTCAATCTATTCTGATATAATTTTGTAAATGTATATTATTAGTAAGAATGTTGATTATTTGCAAAAAAAACAACAACAATATATTTTGGATGTGTACTTATATTACCAAGATATGTCATTTTTTATTTATAAGTTTGATGATAAAATTGGTAGTAATATTGAAAAAATGAAAAAAAAAATCATTAAATTATTAAATTTCTCATATAACATTATCATATCTTTCAAATAATAAAATATAAATCATTAAATAAATACTGCAGAGTACAGAAAGTAACTTAAAAAACAAGTTCAAAGAGTATAGAAAGTAACTTAAAAAAAGAAGTTCAAAGATACTTGTGATAGAAAATAGAGAGCGCTAGAGATTGTTCACACAACACAAATCACACACTCTGTCTTTTATTGATCTCATGGGTTACATATTTATAGTATCTAAATCACTCACAATGACACATATAGATAGCTATTACAACTGACACATAGGAAACTGACTACTTCTAGATCAACACCTAGGGGCTCACAATGACAACTCACTCATTACATGGAAGCATTACTTCCGACACCCTTAATGCTTACATGTAGAAAACATAAAAAAACCCACGTTACAACAATAAATAAAACTTTGTCAGATTTGTCTGATATGGTCATCATTAGCACCCACATCCACTCTGGAATCTCGCAAACATCGCTCTTTTACCACCACATCTTTGAGCTATCACTTGACCTCCATTTAAAACGCAACTATCTCTCACCATTGTTGATGAACTTTGTAGAATTGACACATCTCAACCTCCCAGAGTGCAACAAGTCAGTCTCGATACTGAACCATCCTATGGAACTGCCACCATTTGTGAATCCACAACCTTTCGAAGCCTTCATTAGTTATCTAGGATAACATTCTGGATACAGAATGTCCTCCACAGACAATTCTACAACTTGACCTTATAAAATAACCTGTACTGACACTCCCGGAGCATGATGGGTCACACCAGCTTGACCTTATTAAGAATTACCTGTAACCAATGCTCCCGGAGCACAACGGGTCACATTAGTATGTTCAATAGCTGGTTTTTTCTTTGTGGTTCTACATCATTTGATTTTTTACCAACAACTCATTTTTACCATTAAAATTTCTACCAACAACCTCTTCTTCGTTTTTTGCCTTTTTTTTCCTCCTTCTAACTTTTGGACAAACCATTATAAAAAAATCAAACTAACACCAACAAATACTTCTATGGAGAAAGAGATTGGAATGTTAAGATCCCAAATAAGATATATGTCAAAATAACATGCCCCGTCACATGACAATTGTTTATCTTTTGAAATCCACATTTGAGCTCTAATAAAAAAGGATTTCAACGAACCTGACCTATCAAGGATTTTCAAAATTGGGCATGCCACTGGAAACTTATGAGGACAATCCCTATCATCATATTAAAAAAAAACTGACGTCACAATTGTTGATTTGGGGTAGCACTGGATGTGTTCTAACCATGAAAATTGGCAGAGAGGCTAAAGCACATGAGATCTCCAAGACCCAGAAATGGTTTGGACAAATTGTACCCAGTTTAGGAGATATTAAAATAATTAATATTTTTAATGGAGTTCCTAAGTCTAAACTTAGGAAAAATAAAATATTAATGGTTATTAATATAAAAGTGGGTTAGAAGGTTACAAAAGTCATGGATCAAGCCAAATCTAATCTTAACCGTTGACTAGAGATTTAATCTCAGTCGTTGAAAGACCAACAAGAAAAATTATAAGAGGAGGCTTGAGGGTCAGTTGGAGAATACACTAGAGTGATCAGTCATTCGATTTGCTAAAGTGGGGTTGCTACGCAAAGTTGAATAAGTGATCAACAACGAGGGGCGAAGAGGCAAAGACAGTTCCAAGAGACCAACGCAGAAGCAGAGAGCGAGAGGCAGCAGCCAGTTCAGGCCACGCAGAGCCCAATAGAGAGTGCAGAGGCTAGAGGAACTGTGTCATCCATGCAGAGGCTGCAGGAGTGATGCAAAGGGTCCCAGAGGCTGCATAGTGCCTCAGAGGGTTGATGCAGAGAGGTTTGAGGTTGATGCAAGACAGCAGGAGGCTGACGCAGAGGCCAGAAGGGCCAACGCAGAGCTTCAGAGACACTGGAGAGGGTTTCGTGGGATAGGTTTTCTGAATACCTATTTTCGAATATAGAGGTATTGCTACTGTATATTTTTTCTCTATCGGGTGAGATAGTTAGGAACCCAATTTTACTCAAGGAAATGTTGCATAATAATAAACCCTCATAATGGTTCCACCGATTTTCCCACAATGGGGTTTTCCATAGACATTTGTGCAAAAATAACAGTGTCACTTGTCTGCTTGTTTTCTTTCAGTTGATGATCTGTAGATGTTGTGACAGTATTGTGTTTATTTCAGTATTTAAATGTTTTAAATAACTTTTTTAGAATTTATAAGTATAAGAAATAAAGTAGTAGAATACAGATTAATTTTCTCATGGATAGACTTAGAAAATTCAACATGGTATCTAAGGGCGGTTGCATATCACAGGAAAATTGAAGGCATTAGCTTAGCAAAGCATTTGCAGCAGATTCAACTATCCTGAGTGACAAAGTTGATCCTTGCAGAAAGCGACAGAGGAAGGGTTGACGCAGAGGGACTGCATCATTAGTCCAGGCCTAAGAGAGGCCAAGGCAGACGCTGAGGAGGGAAAAAACAAGTTCATGTAGATCCACGTAGAGGCTAGGATTGCTGACGCAGTTGGATGAAGGAGCTGTTTTTTCGGTGTTGGGATTGCGCAGAGCCAGAGGCTCAATCCTTCAGTTGTTGGGGTGAAGAAAGTTGTGGGCAATTTGCGGGAGTGAAGCTGGTGGGGTACTATGGTCAGAATAGTACCTAACAGGTCAAAACCAAGGTAGAGGGAGTTACTGTCGAGGCAAATTTCTAGCCAAGGAATTCGGATCAGTGTTGCAGTTGCACAAATGATTAGAGAGGGGCAACTTGATGGTTGGTAGAAGGATTTATAGGAGGGAAATTGGGATTCAGAGGGAGTCCAGAAGAGAACTTCTAGACGGGAAGTAGAGAGACTCGGAGGAGTCGAACCAAGAACTTCCAGACAGGAAGTAGAGAGACTCAATAAGAGTCAAACCAAGAACTTCCACGAAGGAAGTAGAGAGACTCGGAGGAGTCAAAAGAGAAGAGAAGAGAGATGGTCGTGAATGGGCTGAGGGATCAGGATAGGTTGGACCAAGCATCCAACTTTGTGGTCTAGAAGGCCAAGATCGTGTCCATTCTAAACAAACATCACATCAAGGGCTTTTCCTTGAGAGTAATAGCTATCTCAGTTGACCCTGTATCTAATGAAAGGTGCGAGGAGGCAATGGACAAGGCAAAATGCATCATCCTTGATGGGGTCAAGGATCATGTGGTCCAACATATTGTTGAGAAGGAGACAACAGAGAAAATGTGGGATAACTTGAAGACGTTGTACCAACATACTTATGTGCAGAGGAAGATGCTACTTCAGAATCAACGACGGTCATACTAGATGCAGAAGGGGGAGTAGATAGATCACTTCCTCGATTAGTTGAAGGAGATTTGGGACCAACTGACTTCCATAGGGATGACACCGTATGAGGAGATGTTGGTGAAGACTGCACTTAATGCAATCTCCGAGGAGTGGGAGACATTTGTTCAGAGCATACTGGGTAGGGTAGATTTTCCAGATTGGGAAGAATTGTGGGTAGCTCTTCGCCAAGAGGAGATTAGGTGGTTGAGTAAGATAGGAAGTAGTAGCAAAGGAGTTTGGATCAAGAAGGAAGAGGAAGAGGATGCAGCTCTGGCATATGCGGGAAAGCAAGAGAAGAGGAAGAAGAAGGACCTCTCCAAGGCCAAGTGCTTCCACTGTGGGAAATTTGGTCATTATGCGAACCAGTGTCCGAGGAAGAAGAATAAAGGAGAGGCGTTTGGCTCTAAGGTAGTGCCAACAAAGGTAGAGAAAGAAGTCAAGGAGGATGAAAATTATGCCATGAGTGCTCATGTAACTCTAAAGAAGAGGTGGGGAGGCATCGAGTTGTAGTTAGGAAGACTACAGGTGATGAGGGGCAGGATCCTTGAGGTACCCAGCCTCTTGGATTATAACTAGTGACGGGAGCCCCAAAGAGAGAGTAGCAGGACTGGCAGATGTCGATAGAAACAAATGCAGATGAAGTGACAGAGAGTGTTACAGTGCAGGAGTCCCCAGGCAGCCTGCAATAGTGCCAAAAGCACGAGAGTGTTGAAATGGTGCAGGATGGCACAAAGAGGTTTGCAACGGTGTGAGATGCAGGGAGTTGTTGCAGCGACACAGAGGTCAGTAGAGGGAGCACTTGTCAGTGGCAGAGGGAGCTTCAACATCGAGAGTGTTTCTAGCCTAACAGGGATGTCAGAAGTTGGGTGGATCAATTACTTACTTCTCAGTAACTGAGTTGCAGTGCAATAGCAATATATAGTAGCACGATGTAGCATGATGAGAGGGGGATGCAGTGCAGATGTAGTGTTAGGAGGATGGACTAGCAGCAGCATGGATGTAGAGGGAGTTGTCGTACGGATGTAGCAGTGGCAGTGGTAGGGCCATGGGTAGCAGTATATGATGCAACAGTGCAGAGGATGTTGGGTGGGGAGGCCTAGCATCAACATAGGTACTAGTGCCAGATAATCATAGTGATGCTCAGTGAGGAGTATTACTATAGCACAATCCTCGCTAAGAGGGAGCGTTGATTTGGGGTAGCATCAGATGTGCTCTAGCCATGAAAATTGGTGGAGAGGCTAAAGAACATGAGATATCCAAGACCTAGAAATGGTTTGGATAGATTGTACCTGGTTTGGGAGATATTAAAATAATTAATATTTTTAATGGAGTTCCTAAGTCTAAACTTAGGAAAAATAAAATATTAATGGGTATTAATATAAAACAGGGTTAGAAGGTTCCAAAAGTCATGGATCAAGCCAAATATAATCTTAGCTGTTGATTAGAGATTTAATCTCGGCTGTGGAAGGACCATCATGAAAAGTATAAGAGGAGGCTTGAGGGTCAGTTGGAGAATACACCAGAGTGATCAGTCATTCAATTTGCTAGAGTGGGGTTGCTACGCAAAGTCGAACCAGTGATCAGCAGAGAGGGGCAGTGAGTACTGGGTAGAGAGGCTGAGAGAATGCCAAGAGACCAACGCAGAAGCAGAGAGCGAGAGGCAGCAGCTAGTTCAGGCCACACAGAGCCCAACAAAGACAACGCAGAGGCCAGAGGGACTGTGTCATCCACGCAGAGGTTGCAAGAGTGACAAAGAGGGTCCCAGAGGTTGCACAGTGCCTCAAAGGGTTGACATGGAGAGGTTTGAGGCTGACGTAGGGCAACATGAGGCTGACACAGAGACCAAAAGAGACAACACATAGCTTCAGAGACACTGGAGAGGGTTTCTTGGGACAAATTTTTTGAATACCTGTTTCCAAATAAGAGGTATTACTGTTGTGTATTTTTTCTCTGTTAGGTGAGCCAGTTAGGCACCTAGTTGTACTTAAGGAAATATTGCATAATAATAAACCCTCAGAATAACTGCACTAGTTTTCTCGTATTGGGCTTTTCAGGGGACATTTGTCCAAAAATAACAGTGTCACTTGTGTGTTTGTTTTCTTTCAACTGATGATCTGTAGATGTTGTGACTGTATTGTGTTTATTTCGGTATTTAAATGTTTTAAATAACTTGTTTAGAAATTACAAGTGGAAGAAATAAACCAGCAGAATACAGATTAATTTTCTAATGGATAGACTTAGAAAATTCAACAACAATCACCGTATAGTGTTCGTTGAAGGGCCACAACATGTGGTGGAAATTTGTGGTAGGGCTGGACATGGCTCCATTAATCCAATGTTTGCAACCAAACAAGAAGAACAACACTGTATTGGCCCTTGAAAATGATATCTTAGGTATAGAAGCTAAAATTTTGGCTTCTTGTTCTCGAATCCTCGCTCTGACATTCACATTTGTATCACTCAAATTTATCAATGGACAATTAGGGCATTGAAAAGCAACACCATTCAATTGAAGTCCTCAGAATGGAAATGCACGATGACACAATTCACAAAATCAGAGGCAATACTATCGAGGGAGTTCTTTACATGTACATGGGAAATGGCGATGCAAGTTACACCGAGAATTTTGATAGACAACAACACGTTTTCCAGATGTTGTTGTAGTCGTTGTTTGAGGCCACCATCGAGAAGCTCATATTTCCCCGAGAGGGCCCTCACAAAATCACAAATCTGGGTTGTGTAACTGGTACTAACACTGTAGCAGATGTCTGGATGATTCTAGTTGACGGATCTCAATGGTGTGTCTCGACTGCATACACTCGACTCAAAACAAACGAACATATCCGTTCTACAAAGAAAAATGGTGATAGATGCACAAAACACAAACCAAATAGTATTAAAACCCTTGATGCCTCCTCAAATATTAATAGACCTTTCAGATTTCAACAGTTGTCAACAAAAATATCCCAACAAGGAACTCGACAGCTCAATACTAGGAGAAAAAACAACACACAAGTGATGGAAACCATCCTGTAAGTGCTTGTTCCTGAAGAGACTGTGTACAGTGCAATGTATCTGAGTTTGAAACGAGAAACAAGGTGATTCCAACCAATTCTAATGCACACTCCACACAAAAACTTTACAAAGACTTACAAATCTAACAACCACTCACAAAACAACATTCCTACTCTAACCTATTTACATAGCAATAAAATTCAAGGCTCTCTCATCTTCCTAGCCCTCCCTTAAGGGAGTCAAGCCAGAACATGCTTTAATACCATGATAGAAAATAGAGAGAGAGCTAGAGATTGTTCACACAGCACAAATCACACACTCTGTCTTTTATTGATCTCAAGGGTTACATATTTATAATATCTAGATCATTGACAATGACACATCTAGATAGCTATTACAACTCACAATGACAACTCACTCATTACATGGAAGCATTAATTCCAACAACTTGCTCACGAAAAATAGATACAAAATAAATAAATTCACTGCGGTTACTTTTCTATTGATGACAAAAGTTGCACAAGCTCTGGTAAAAACTTGCAAGGGTTTATAACTGGATTTGCAACAAGATTTTCAACTTATGAAGCTTGCTAAAGCACATTCACACAAAATTACCTATAGGAAATTTAATTTACTATAGCAAAGCACATTGACATAAATATCTTCTTTGCCTTTTTTCTTCCATGAAACCACAAACTTGGCCCATACAATAGTAGCATGAGCTAAAACTATGGTGTCATTTCCAAACCCCACACAATAGAGATTTATGTTAAAAAAAATTACAATTTATAGCATACCATTGAGAAAATGAACAAAGTTATATCATTATATACATATAATGCATTTTTTTAAAAGCCTTCTTGCTATTGTCATACAATTTAATGTATATACAAATGCCATTTTTCTTTTAATAACCACATATCATAAATTAACTATTTTTTACATCTCAGATTGAATTTTGAAAGAGTTTATAATGTCTTTCAATATGGCTTTGATTTCAGTGGGGGTATAACATTCAATACTAGACTCTGGTAGATGATTACATAGTACAAAAGGAAATGCATTCTTTCTTCAAGAGAACATTTTTTCTATTTCACTGAAAATATTCATACTACATTTCAAAGGTGTGCGATAACAATCTAAAATGCATCTATTATTATTTTTGGCTTTTCAACAAAGTCCTAATTCAAAGGAAAGTGGTTGCAGGAGTTGGAATTTGTAATTGTAGGCTGGGTGCCATGGAATCATGATACTTTCTAGCTTGTTAATAATTTCATTGCATCACATGGAAAGGGCTAGTATGTTTAGTGGGCTCGTGATGCTAGCCTAGATGCTTATGATTCTTGCATTAGGTTTTTCCTATATCAAAGGAGGGAGGGTTGGAGAGGAATTTGTAGTAGTATAATGTAGTGATGGGGAGGGTGATCAGAGCAGAGAGGAAGGGAGCAGGGTCAGTGTTCAGATCCCACACACACCATAGGAAGGGACTTGTTGCGAAAGGGTGATCAAAACAGATAGTAAGGGAGTGGGCTTGGTGTTCAAATCCCACACACACCACAGGAAGGGACCTTCTAGCTTTCGAAGCCTTGACTAAGAAGAGTGCAATAACTACATCAAGGGCATTGTCTCTGATGTCATCCATGACCCAGGGTGGGGTGCCCCACTGTTGGTCACTTTAATTGCTTATTAATTCAAACAACTAAGTGTTACATAAATTTTTAACCTAGGGAAGTCTGTTTATTTCAAAGGAAACTACACACTATATGTGCTCAATCTCAAAAGCAGTAAAAGTTGTAGTAATAAATATACTAATCACACCTTGCCTTAAGAAAACTGAAGCTCTCCTCTGAGTTACAACAAAAATGATCTATTGCAGAAAATTATCAAAGAATCCTTGATTACATTAAAAAGAACAATCTAGTAAAAGAAATCAATCTACAAAGGAAGGGACTAGCTATGCTGTAACAGAGAATAGGACCCTATTCCCTAAGAAGGAATCTTCAGCACTTGTTTCTGATTACTATGCTCACCAACTCACTCTGTAAACTCAATTACCAATAAAGTAGTCACTGATTAACTGTGAATGAATTCAAGAAAGTAATGCAACAATCAATTGGAAAAAAAAGTTTCAGAAATAACGCATAAGAAATATTTAGTAAACAAAACTTAACAAGGTATGAATAGAAAACACGCTTAACACACTACAGGAATGTAATGGGTGAATCTTGTGATGAAGGTGGGCCCTGTCCTTCTCACAAGATTCCCTAGAAAAAGGAATTAGAAAGGTATGTTCAGAACAATATTTTATTCATCTGTCAATGTATCATATTACAAAAAATTCCAGCTCTTTTCCTTCAGCTAGACCTTCCCGCAGTCTGTCCGTAGTCCCCCTAATGTAGATGTCTCCTCTTTTTAAAGAGGAGACATCTATTACAATTGATTACATTATAAATCCTATCTTTAACCCAATATGCCAAAATAGGGTAATCAGTTCTTCCATTAACAAAATGCTGTTACAATGGTTATGGTAATGCTGACTTTGGAATGTAGTCATTACAGCCAGTGTAGCAGCTCCTTCGATGATCTCCTTTTGTTTTTGCCGAATCTAAAATGCAAATCATGGGTTGTTTCAGCAACGAGATTTGCGCACTGTTCTAACTGTTTTAGCAACATAAACTGTAATGATAACCTTGCAGTCTTAAGACTGTTTCATCAACGTAGACTACAATGATAAACTATTTCAGAAACTACCCGATTCAACGATTAACTATGAAGGTAATGTAATTATATGTAAAATAAATTAAACGTATAGTAATGAGATGAAATATTGTATACCTTCGGAAAAATGGATTAAAGTAATAACATGGACTTTAAATACGGGTTGGAAAAGGATGACATAATAGCAAAATATATGATCAAAAAGGGACAATGTAGGGTCCTAACATCCCCCCCAACTGAAAGGGTTGCATGTCCTCATGCAACTTTACTCTGAATCTGAGTCTGGGTACTGGGCCTTGGAGTGCAAATTACTTAGGCAGTAACTATAGAAGGTACTGTCAGCGAGATCTCTGAAGCTGTGAACATTCTGTAACCTCTGCCATGCTGCTGCTTCCTCCTTTTTGGACAACCTGTAATGAGCCCTATACTCTTGTGTTGGCATCCACAGAAGAGGGAAATGAAAATGATAGCCTACCCATTTTTCAGCACACTGCTGAACACATTTAACATTGTCAGGTACCCGTGAAATTGTTGCTTCAAAATTGGGAGGACTGAAGGGATGATATTCCTGCCTCTCCTTAGAAGATTGTTTCTAAAATAAGTTGTTTGCTTTTAAGGCAAGAGCTCCCTTAGCTTTAACATAATGTTGGCATTCTTCTAACACTGCTACTTGTAGCTGTCTGATGTGTTCACCCATTCCTGGTTCCTTCAAAAACTAACGATATTCAACAACAAAAATGGCAGAATTCTGTGGCTAGGATTGAATCCACATAAGACGATTGTCTTCATTATGCCTCATTGAAAGAAAGGAATTCTGCCACGTGAGCTGATTAGCAAGGAAAGAGACAAAGGCCCTGATCTGAACATGACCAACCAAAGGGTTCAGATTGAGATTCCTATCCTTAAGGATGGCTTCATTATGGAGATACAATTCACAAAGTAAATTTTGTTCACTGGTAGATGCTTCTGTGAAATTTTTCACAAACTATTCAGGTCCAGATACCTCATGAGGTCTCCCATCTCTAATTTCTTTTATTTGAAAGAACGCCAAGCATTCTACAAGAAAAAGAGAGTAATTGGAGGATGGTTTCCTGGTGGCTAATAATCTTTGAAGCAAATCAAACATGAGGAGCAATCTAGTTTTTAGTTGTTTATTCTCCTTCTTCTGGGTACGAGAGTGTTGGAGTACCTATTCCAAAACTTCCCAGTTTGAATATATATGATTTTTCCACAATGATTTATGCTCCTGCAAGATCCTATCTTGCGACATAACATATTCTTTCTTCCATTTATCCATTTATGCTTGAGTGCTGCTGGTCTGAGTAAAAACAGTCTTTGTAGGCCGAGGTTCAGTCTGAGTAAACACAGTTTTTGTAGATCGAGGTATAGGACTTTCAGTTTTAACAGTCACAGTAGGCTGAGGTATTTGTGGATTAACCTCTTTTTCAAATTTTTTTGAAGGCTCTGCTGGTTCTTGTGTGATAGTAGGGCGTTCCTCTTTAATTGCAGCAGAAGTGGATGCAGGGGAGGCTCAAGGCAGTGGAATTTCAACTATTTTATAACCGGCTTGATGATAAATGTTACCACATTGGCTGCACATATATTCGTTATACCAGTCTTTCTCTGTACTCTTATCAGCTATGGATGTTGCATGAGCTAAAGTGTACAAATTAAGCTCTCTGTCATAGGCTTTCCTTGCCGTTATTAATTCCTGCTCATAAGCTTCGAGTTCTGATTTTAGAAACTCGTTTTCCTGTAGAAGGGAAGCCAGGGTGACTGGGCTTTGTGTAGCATTCACAGTGTTAGTAGCTGGTTCTAGTGGATGAGTAGGTTGTTTTTTTGTAACAGCTACATCGTTTGCAACATCAGCAGGTGGTTCTTGTGTGGCAACTGCTGAATCAGTAGTTGGTTCTGTAGCAGCTACATAGTTTGCAACATCTTGAGCATCCAGATTTTGCATATCAGCAGATGGTTCTTGTGTGTCAGCTGCTAACTCAGTCACTGGTTCTTGTGTAACAACTACATGTTGTGAAACATCCTGGTTGTCTGTATTCTGTATATCAGCAGGTGATTCTTGTGTGGCAGCTGCTGAATCAGTGGCTGGTTCTTGTGTGGCAACTACATGTCGTACAACATCTTGGTCATCTGTATTCTGTATATTAGCAGGTGGTTCTTGTGTGGAAACTGCTGAATCAATAACTAGTTCTTGTGTGGCAGCTACATGTTGTACACCATCTTGGGTATCTAAATTTTGTGGATCAATGGATAGTTCTTGTGTGGCAACTACTTGTTCTGAAAGAAATGGTGTCACAAAATCCTGGACATCTATTTCTTGTGTTTCAGTGCTCGAGGGTGAGACAGGTAAAGATTTAGGGATTTGGGACTGTGGTGGGATATGGGGTTTTAGACCAATAGGTGAGGAATTTAGGATGGTAGCAATAGTTGTTGCTTCAGTTGACGCCCTCATACGTCTTCAGGGTAAAAGGGCAGGGAGAGCAGTAATTTTCCTTTTATGAGTGGGTTTTTTTAGAGGGGGGTTATTAGGGATGGTAGCTTCTTTAGTTGAGGCCCTCGTTCGTCTTTTTGGTAGGGAAGCAGCCTTATTTTTCCTTTTTCTTTTTAGCATAGTGATGGGAAGGTTCTCTTCGGAATCATCACTAGGAATGTGGACAATAGGATTATATGATTTTTCTAAATTATGGGATGGAGTTGATGTGGTGGAAGGGTCAATTAGGTTGGCTGATGCTGCTGGTGGAATTTCTAGGGGATTAGGAATGCTTCCTGGTTGTTGTTCGAAAAGATTTTTCAGCGTGCTGTGGGATTCCAGGAGCTTGTTGAGGAATTTCAGGAGCTTGTTGAGGAATTTCAAGAATTTTAGCGACTTCTTGGGGAGTTTCAGCTGCTGCTTGAGGAATTTCAGCAGCTTCTTGAGGGTCTAGGGGTGGGTTATTAAGAGGGGGAAGGTTCTGTCGAGCCAAACCCCTCTGAATTAATAGTTGGACAAGACGATGATGGGTGAGGGAAAGGAGTGGGTATTTTGCATGTTTACAGTAATGTGACATATTCTTTAGACACCCAAGTAAATAATACAACATATTCAATAGTCGACCATGTCTCAAATGATTTAACAAGACAAATCATGTTGATAGACTACCTGGTAGAAACCTTCGTAGGTGAGATCATGCTTGATGAATTCAGCAACTGTCGGCCATGGAGGTAGTAATGAATGAAGTCGGACACCTCGGTCTTTGGGCTCAACTTGCTCTCCTGGCAGAAGAAAGTACTGTTGCGCATTCAAAATGATGTGTTTACGAGTAAACCATCGAGTGCCAGTGACCGGTAGACCTGAAACCTGTGCTATATCATACTCTAATACCAGAATTCGAACTTGTTGGATAGTAGAGTAGCCGTCCCGTAAATTACGTGTGAATTCAAGGACTTGTTGTGGATCAAATCCCTGAAGTCTCTGAAAATAGTCTACCCAACCTGTCCACTGAAAAATCTGATATACTTCTGGGTGTAATTCTAGTAGAGCTATCGAGCCAGGCTCATGTCAAATAGCAGGTCCTCCCATAGTTACCAACTTTAGTAAAATGCATAGTCACAAACCGAGTTACCGCACTCCAGACAGAGTAAATTTTTCAAATGAGATCATGGAATAACAAGACAGAGGTAGGGTAATAAGACGTAATCGTGGGTAAAAACAATGGTAATTGGCTTGCTGTGAAATGATGGCGTATAATTTTGGTATTCCCCCCAACTACGAATAAAATAATGACTTTAAATGTATGGGGATCGTGGTAATAATGACATAATATTCTCATTTAACTATAGTTTAATAATATTTACACATAATAATCACATATCTCATGTTTACCTTTGATTCATATTCGAAAAATATAGTGTACGTTGATAATAGATCATCAATAGTTATGAAAGAGGGTTTTGAAACATGAGGGTGATTATATGAAAGGCCTGTATAATCATAGGAGAAGGCAGTGAAAGAACAAAGTTATAAAAGTAATGAAAAAGGTGATTCTCACAATGGGAAGTAGTGTATGATAATTCTTTGAGAAGAAATGGTGTTAAGCAACAGGGAAAATGGGTAAAGGCTAGTGTTTCAGCAATAGGAAAATGGGTAAATAATGGTGTTTCAACAATGGGAAAATGGGTAAATGTTGGTGTTTTGGCAACAGGGAAAGATAAGGAAAAATGTTGTTGTAAGTGGGAGAAATAGGGAAAATTTTGCTGAAGAATATTTTTTCATTAATGATAAAAATGGAAAATATGTTGCTGAAGAATAATGGGGAACATAGGGGAGAGAAATGATGGAAATGGGGGAATGAATTATGGATTGAAATGAGATGACAGTGCTTCACAAAATGAAGCTTATCTTCCTGCAGTAGGATTGTCCTACATCTGGAATCTGCAAAATAATCAATTGTAACATGCCAACCCTTGATAGGGATTATTAGTTAAGAAATCTAATATAATGCTAAAAAGTACAATGCATAAATTAAATGCAATGAGGGGCAGCAGGCTCCCCTAAAAAGATATAATGTGAATCTGCCATGCAGGGGGCCTTAAAATCCTCTTTAGAAATGGGTTGCTGATACAGACGAAGCCGATACCCATTTACCAATAATGGTGTTCTAGAATCATCAATTGTTAGGAGCCTTACTATTCCATTGGGAAAAACAGTATCTATTTCGTAAGGTCCTAGCCATCTTGTTCATAATTTTCCTTGAAAATTTTCAAACTGAGAATCATACAATAAAGCCCAATTACCTTTTTGGAACTACTTATGCTTAATGGCTTTATCATGCCACCTAATTCTTTGCTGTTGAATAATAGTTGTTTGATGGATGACATCTAATCTCTTTTCATCCAATTCCTGAAGCTGTTGCAACCTGGCTGTCTGTGCATCAGTCAAATCAATGTTAACAGCTAAAGTAGTTCTTAAGGTTTTAATTTCAAATTCCATAGAAAAAAAAAAAAAAAAAACACTTTTACCATAAACCAATTCATAGGGAGAAAATCCTGTAGTATTCCTCCAGGTAGTTCTGTAAGCCCATAATGCTTCAGGCAGCCTTTGAGATTAATCCTTCCTATTTTCATTCACTGTTTTTGTTAGAATGGCTTCTATAACTTTGTCTGTACTCTCCACCTGTCCATTGGCTTGGGGGTAGTAAGGTGTAGTCATTTTATGATGAATATGATATTTTTGAAGGGTGGCTTTAAAACCATGAGAATTGAAGGAGGTCCTCCATCTGTAACTAGCTCTTTAGGCACTCCAAATCTAACAAAGATTTCTTCAAATAGAAAAGTTAAAACAAATTCTTCATTAGCTCTAATGAGTGCCTTAGCTTCCACCCATTTAGTCATATAATCTGTACAAACCAATATGTAAACTCTTTGATTAGATGGAGGATTAATGGGCCCTACAAAGTCTAGAGCCTATCTTTCAAAGGGTTCAAGTATTACCCGGGGATTCAATGGCATTTCATCTCTATGATTAGGTTGACCCATTCTCTGACAGCTATCGTAGGCCCGAACATATTTCTTTGCATCCTTGAAGAGTGAGGGCCAATAATAACCCATTCTGAGAATTTTGTGTGTTGTTCTCTTATTAGAAAAATGCCCTTCACAAGGGCCATCATGAAAAGCCTTCAGTATATCATAAACCTCATATTCTCTAATGCATCTTTGGATTTCATGATCAAGTCCTGTATGGAAAAGACACCCACTTATCCAGCTATACCGAACACTTTGTTGAATGATCTTTCTTTTCTCCTAATGTGATAGGTGTGATGGTAACTTTCTTACAACCAGATAATTGGTAATGTCTGCATACCAAGGCGAGTGAGTAGATACTGCAAATAAATATTCATCAGGAAAGGAATCATCTACTGGAGTATTATCATCAGCTTTTAACCAAGAAAGGAAATCAACAACTACATTTTCTTTACCTGGTCGATCTACAATTGTAATGTCAAACTCTTGTAATAACAATAACCACTTGGTAACTCGAGAACTTGCGACAGATTTGTTCATTAAATACTTAATAGCCGAGTGGTCAGTATGAACAAAAGTAGGGTAACCGGTAATGTAATGTCGAAATTTATTAATAGCATAAATGACTGCTAAAAATTCCTTCTTAGTAACTATGTAATTAAGCTCAGCAGGGGTCATATTCTTACTAATGAAATAGATATCATAAGGAATATGGTTTTCCTCTTGTACCAAGACAACTCCAATTGCAGTATCCGAAGCATCAGAGGATATATGAAAGGAAAGTGCCCAATCAGGTCCCCTTAGAATAGGAGCTGTAGATAACTGATGCTTGAGTTCATCAAATGCTTTTTGGAAAAGGTCAATCCACTTAAATTCGACATTTTTCATAAGTAACACAAACAAAGGAGAAGCTATTTCAGAATTTTTTTTGATAAATCTTCTGTAGTATCTAGCATGTTCTAAAAATTTTCTGACATCAGTTTGTGTTCTAGGGATAGGAAGGGTCTAAATTACCTGTGCTTTGGATGGATCTACTTGAATCCCTTGAAATGAAATAAAGTTTCCAAGTACAATTCCGTCATTCATCATCATATGACATTTTTCAGTACTTAGGGAAAGGTGAGCTTGTACACAATGTTTAAGTACTTTCTCGAGGTTTTGTAATGCATCTTCAAAAGTCACACCATAAGGGGGTAAAGTCATCCATAAATATCTCCATAGAGTCATTAAGCATATCAAAAACGATTCCTATCACTGCTCTTTGAAAAGTTGTTGGAGCATTACATAATCCAAATGGGAGAACTCTGCAAACAAAAGTTCCCCAGGGACTAGTAAAGGTGGTCTTGTCTTGGTCTTGGGGTGAAATTTTGATTTGGTTATATCCACTAAAACCATCTAAAAAGGAAAATAATTTCTTCCCTGACAAACTATCTAACACCTGATCAATGAATGGCAAGGGGAAGTGATCTTTTTGAGTGGCTTTGTTTAAGGCTCTATAATCTACACACACTCTCAATTTCCTTTTTTTCTTAGGTACAAATGGAGAAACCCATTCACTGTCAGATATGGGGTATATAATCCCTGCACTAAGCAATTTTTGAAGTTCTTCTTTAACAATTTCCCTCAAATTGGGATTCATTCACCGCTAGGGTTGACAGATTGGTCGACATCCTTCCTTGATATAGATGCGATGAGTACATAATTCAAGAGAGATTACCTTCATATATGTATAGTCCCATGTGAATGCTTCCTTATTTTCACGAAGTAACTTCATTAGTTGTTGTGTTTCAGCATCTATTAAATTGGGGTTTATGTTCATTGTTTTGCCAGGTTCGATTTCTACTGTTATGCTTTTAGAGGAGATAACAGTTTATGTTTGAGCTAGATTTTAAGATTTAAGCTTTTCCTGGGTCTCAGATTCCAAAATTGCAGTCAACTGATTATACGTTTCAGAAGTGACTGAGGAGGGTTCAGAAATAAAATTACTAATTACTTCATCCTCTGTGGTATCTTTAAGAGTTAAAGCTTGTCCGATAGTCAAAATGGGTTGAGTAGAATTATCATCATAGTCCAACCATACAGAATCATCATTATTAATCATAGGTGTGGCATGAAGATAAAGAGTAAGCTGCTTGGTTTCACATCCATTAGAAATTGTCATTGAACCTGATCTACAGCTGATAAAGGCATCAGCTATGGCCAGCTAAGGTCTTCCCAAAATTAAAGGATGTCCCCCCAACTTTGTTTTAGTTTGCAATACCACAAAGTCAGCTGGGTAATTCCAAGATTCAACTGAATTGATTAGGTCTTTAATGATTCCTTCCGGTTTGATTGTAGAATGGTTAGCTAACTCTGGGATGGTTGGTGTCTCTCTGATCACATTCTTCAGCTATAACAATTGTGAAGTTTCAAGAGTCATAATATTTATAGCAGCACCTAGATCTACCAGAACTCATGAAATAATAGTTTTTCCAATTTGTACTGTAAATGTAGGATGGTCGGGATCACCATATTTAATAGGAGGAGCTTTTTCGGACATTAAAATAGATAGATCACCCATAACATGAACCGTAAGGGGATCTTTAGCTTTCCTACCAGGTTTCTTAATACAAATATCTCTCATAGTTCTAGCATAAATTGGTACATCTCTGAGTGCTTGTAAGAGTGGAATTTTAACATAAAGATTCTGTAATCCCCCTAAAAGATTAAAAGCAGGCGGCTTAGGTGTCTTATTCAAAGCTAAACGCTTAGGGAATGGTGGCTCTACTGTTTCAGCACCTTTATTAGAGGGTGGCTCTACCGTTTCAGCACCCTTATTAGGTAAATTATTTCTCTCTGTCTCTTCTTTGTCAGAATCAAAAGAGGTAATATCATCAATAATAGGTTCAACTATTCTCCCAGATTGTAAATGAATATCATTACACTGCGCAGGGAAAATAGGAGATATAGGCTGGTTCTGAATATCAATGACTTGCACAACTTTATTATTAGGGTTAGGGTTTGGTTGTACAAGCAGCTGGGGTCTTATCGTCTGATTATTTGGTGGAGCACCTGATGGTAGAGGGAGTGGTTGCTGAAACTGAGGAAATTGGTTTGGGAATGGGATTTGTTGAGCTCTCTAGTTTGGGTTCCATTGATTAAAATAAGATTGTTGTTGTGGAGGCCAAGGAGTCTACATTGCAAGCTCTACAAAGGGAGGGTTTGTTTGTTGCATGGTGGGTAATTAATTTGATTGAAGAGTGGGTATTGCATCTGGTTAAAGGGCAGGTAGTTTGCTTGATTAAAAGAAGGATAATTATTCCAATGATTAGAAGATGTAAATGGCATATTAGAGTTCATACCTTGTCCTTGTGGTTGCCATTGCCTTCTCTATGTTAGCAAATAGATCGCTTCAACTTCCTCTTCGGTTGGTTGCAATGATGCTTTTATTCCTAGTAAAGAAGGGCATTGTTGAATTTCATGATCCTTCTCACAAATGGTGCAAATTGGTACTTTGTCCAATGGGCATTCCCTTAGTGGATGTTTATCTCTGCATTTGGGACAGAAGATAGCCAAAGCAACTTATGCTTCTGCTTGTTTCTTCTTAACCTGCAAGGTGTCAATCTGTGAAGCAAAAGAACTTAACATTTCAGTTTTGAATTCCTCAAGTAAATTACCTATTTCAGCTCTTGTTGCTCCTCCATTGGCTGATTTTTGGACTCTTGAATATGTATTATCCATGCTATTTGATCTATTCCTTGTAGCTCCTCTTGAACATCTTTTGCAGAGGTTAACAATTTCATCATATGATTCTTTATATATGTCCCTTTTACCAAGCATATTTAGCATGTTTAAACAATCATCCCTTATCCCTTTCAATAATATTGTTTTGAGAATATATTTACTTACATCGGGATGATTGGATCTCTGCAGATTGTATTGTAGTCTTTCCACAAAGTCCTCCAGATTTTCGTCCTACTTTTGGACCATCTTAAATAGTTCCTCCCTTTTTTCTCTCGTCTGGTAGTAGTCTTGATATTTGGTCAAAAACTTCTGCTTCATTTGTTCCCATGTTGTGATTACATGGCCTCCCAGAATCATAAACCATCTTAGTGCATTTCCTTTTAGTTTTGCCGGAAATAGCTTCAATTACTGAGCATTAGTAACATAATCATATCTTCTACACAATATATCAAACTCAAAAAGAAACTCATCAAGATCTTTAGAAGATAAACCATGGAAGTTAGGTAAGGCTGAAAGTGGGATATTCTTTATGGGAGTTGCCCCTCTGGGAAGATCCCCAATAGGAAATCCCAAGGTGGAGAGAGAATTCTCATCTCTTCTCTCTCCTCCTACCTATCCTTCACCAAAGAGTCTTCAATGTTTTCTGATGGCCCCTCAATGTCTTCAACTGGTTCCTCAATATCTTCTATTAGTTCCTCAATATTTTCTACCGTTTCTTCAACCTTTTCAGGGCCCATAACTTCCTCCATTTCGTAGTTTGTTTGAAGAGAATGCTGAGTCTTTGACTTCCGAGAGCTTAGCCTCTGAGAAGTTTCAGCTTTTGATATAATCTCATCAATAAAGGTTTTTCTTCCTCCTCTTCCTTTGCCCTTGCCACTTGTAGGGTTAGTTTTCTTGCATCCTCTCATGCATTCTGCACATCTAAAAGAAAAACATTAATGCTTTTGAAATCTATTGCGTTCCCCGGCAACGGTACCAAAATGTTGGTCACTTTAATTGCTTATTAATTCAAACAACTAAGTGCTACATAAATTGTCAACCCAGGGAAGTCTGTTTATTTCAAAGGCAACTACACACTGTATGTGCTCAATCTCAAAAGCAGTAAAAGTTGTAGTAATAAATATACTAATCACACCTTGCCTTAAGCAAACTGAAGCTCTCCTCTGAGTTACAACAAAAACGGTCTATTGTAGACAATTATCAAAGAATCCTTGATTACATTAAAAATAACAATCTAGTAAAAGAAATCAATTTACAAAGGAAGGGACTAGATATGCTGTAATAGAGAACAAGACCCTATTCCCCAAGCAGGAATCTTCAACACCTATTTCTGATTACTATGCTCACCAACTCACTTTGTAAACTCAATTACCAACAACGCAGTCACTGATTAACTGTGAATGAATTCAAGAAAGTAATGCAACAATCAATTGGAAAACAAAGTTTCAGCAATAACGCATAAGCAATATTCAGTAAACAGAACTTAACAAGGTATGAATAGAAAACATGCTTAACACACTATAGGAATGTAATGGGTGAATCTTGTGATGAAGGTGGGCCCTGTCCTTCTCACAAGATTCCCTAAAAAAAGGAACTAGAAAGGAATGTTCAGAACAATATTTTATTCATCTGCCAATGTATCATATTACAAAAGATTCCAGTTCTTTTCCTTCAGCTAGACCTTCCCGCAATCTGTCCGTAGTCCCTCTAATGTATATGTCTCCTCTTTTTAAAGAGGAGACATCTACTACAATTGATTACATTATAAATCCTATCTTTAACCCAATATGCCAAAATAGGGTAATCAATTCTTCCATTAACAAAACGCTGTTACAATGGTTATGGTAATGCTGACTTTGGAATGTAGTCATTACAGCTAGTGTAGCAGCTCCTTTAATGATCTTTTGTTGCTGCCGAATCTAAAATGCAAATCATGGGCTGTTTTAGTAACGGGATTTGCGCACTGTTCTAACTATTTCAGCAACATAAACTGTAATGATAACCTTTCAGTCTCTAGGCTGTTTCAACAATGTAGACTGCAATGATAAACTGTTTCAACAACTATCCGATTCAACGATTAACTATGAAGGTAATGTAATTATATGTAAAATAAATTAAACTTATAGTAATGAGAATAAATATTGTATACCTTCGGAAAAATGGATTAAATTAATAACATGGACTTTAAATATGGGTTGGAAAAGGATGACATAATAGAAAAATATATGATCAAAAAGGGACAATGTAGGGTCCTAACGCCCACGATTGAGGGTGACTTTCAAGAACCCGTTATGCTACAGGGACAAGGAGTTTTTCATCGCAACAGAGAGTATGTCTACGAGCTAGTTAATTTATTGCAGTAAGAAGGCCAATATTTGATATTCAGTCTTGGAAATATGGCTCCTAGACCTGTTTCCTATTATGTACTTGTTGCCATTCCCATATTAAGATTTAACATTCAAGGATATGTTATTTGAGACACGACTAGGAGACCTATTTGTTATTATGGTTTTGTTTGCATTCTTGTTGGTGAAACTTCTTGAACAGTTAAGGACCTATGTTTAGCTTGAGTTGCCAACATAGGAAGTTGTCATAGTCTAGCTCTTCGGCGACATTTTCACTCCCTTTTGCAAAGGAGAATCTCACCCGAGGTGAGCTAGAACCTAAAAAAATTGAAGGGATTCTAGATTAATATCAGAATGTTATTCACATTATGATCAAATATCATCTACACAAGTATAACATAATTGAAACATACAACCATTGCAAAATAATTTAGAACATTACTTACATAAATAAAACTGAAAATTGAAATGGGGCCATACATTCGTCACACAATTACAACATCAACACATAATTTCCCAAACTCCATTTTAATATTAACACCATCCATTACATTAGAGATCAAGTAGATCTATGGGACTTTATTAATCAAAATATTACATCAACCTTTACCAAACATATACTAGACCTTTTGTTCAAACACAAGAATCTACGAAACCTAATACACTAGCACAAAGACTCGACCTATATGGAAAATTGTTGTTGAATTCATTCTCTATTCTTTTATTTATAGGCACGATCACTAGATCTAGACTTCTTGGAAATTTCATGATATCGTGTAGATTTGGTCGCTTTCTCCTATTGATTTCTTCAAAATTGATCCCATCTTCCTGCTTTCGTGAGTGTGCTTCCCTACTTTTCAATTGTGCAAGTTCCAACATTTTAACTCTCTGCTACTTTTATACTTCCAATGATATGTTTCCAATTGCTTTTTCCATTTTCCTTCCACAACTGTTGTTTACTATATTTCCCCCAAAAATAAGGACCCAATAGGCCCTGACCACAGTCCATTGATTCGCCCTTGAGTTAATGCGTTGTTGATACATCCAGCTCTTGGCTCACTTGTGCTTCACTGGCTACAATTTTTTCTCCTTCAAATGAAGGACCCCACTCTGGTACTCATTGAAGCACGTTGTCCTTGAAATTGGTGTATGCGAAAACAACATCATTCCATGTGTTCAATAATGCAGAAACTATTAGCTTGTTGCGGCCTAACTAAGGTTCGAAATAATTAGCCAAAAAAATCCTTGTACCACTGACCCTTTCGGCAATAGTCTGCGGAGCGTAGACTAAGGTCTCACCCGAAGCAATATGGGGGGATGTTGGAACCAGGTTTCTGCACCCTTGAGATGTTTGAGGGGTTGGGTTAGTCCAACTGTGAAAACCTTGGCACAGGTTACTTCGCGTACTTCCCTGACCTGCGAGGCCTTCACGCCCTGTTATATTTGCCTTCGCACAACCCTAACTAGGAGCTGTGGGGCTTTCGCGCTGCAGAAGCAACGATCTGCACTATTTCCCCAAGTCACGTCATGGGTCTTAATTAGTTTTCTTCGCATAAACATATACCTTATATTATATTCACTTACTCAGCATATTTATATAAGTTCGCGTAATAAATAAATAGTAAACTTGCACTTCACATCCAATATACTTTAATCCATCAAATAGAAAAAGATAGACAGAAATATGGTAAAACTTCTCTTTATTAATTCTTCTAACGGTTACAGACTCAAATTGCCATACGAACTCAACTGCAGGGGTCTGCGCACTCAGCTATGGACTACTAGGCCTCTGCGCACTCAGCTACAAAGTCTTCTCCTACACTACAACCCAAAGACACAACTCTACACTTTGACTCACTGCTTAATCGATTTCTTTCTATACTTCGATTCTTATCTTCTTTACACTTAGAGCCTCGCTCTATTTATACAATCCCATGGTCTGTAGACCATGGGTAGATCTCTCAAACCAACACTACATTTACAAAAGTAAGGGTGGACAACCCTATGACTCTATTACAGCTTCGTGCTCCGTGCCCACAATTCGCGAAGTCTTTACAATGGAATTAGTCAAAACTTGGGCTTTAAGCCCCAAAACTTTCCCTGGGGGATCCCACGCCCAACAAGACCCCAACATAAACATCGTAACTCGCCCTCGAGTCACTCTGTCGGTGAGAAGATCTTCACGCAGAGGCCTCCCAACTCTGCTTGAACTGCTGCAAGGTCGGCATCGCACTGAGTGGTTGCCTACTGGATCTCTTATATGCGTTGTTTCGAGAACTTGGGTGTAGGAACTACTCCCTTGCATCTGTTCCTGTTGTTACATAGTAATTTGTCACTGCCTTCATCTCCCAGTCCATCTACTGTGTCATGTGTCCAAGTCAAACATGCTAATGTTACACAAATGCTCTCTTATGCTGCCAATTGACCCACTTTTCCTAAGTTATCTGCCTCATCGCGACTATTGGCTTAATAAACACGCTGAACCATGCTCCTAAACAGTCAAGCCGCACTGCCAGCGCGGAAGTACATCTAATTCCTGTGATGGTCCGATTTCATGCCCCAACGCGAGGTTGCTTATTATCTTCAGCGATGATCTAGCTATCTGCATTGCTCATTCGCGATGTCAGCGCTGAAGCTCTGTTATGTACCCGCGATGACCTAGATTGGGTGAATTTGTTCCAACAGTCGGTCTTCTGGATGACTCCAGACCTAGTTGTTGGCATAGGTTGTGTCGCCCTTCCTTCCCTGGCATGGTAGTTCCGTCAATTGTGCTACCTTCCTTGGTGATAAGCTCTCTCCCCCCTTTCATGGAGACTCGTTTTCCTATTTAAGCACTCACTTTTGATATGATTAGCTAATAGTTGGTAGTTGGTAGACTCTTGGATTGAGCAGTGCTGTTAGTGCTTTTGATAGATAGATGGTGTGAGTGTGGAAAGTGTGAGAGTGTTGATAGCTTGGGGAAGGTTGTGAAGTGCCCTTGATTTCATGCAAAACTTGTGAGTGAGAGAGAGACCATTGTATGTTGGGAGATCCATCTTCAAAGAGTGAATGCTTGAAGAACATGCTGGCTGGATCCCTCTGAGAAGGCTTGTGACGTCAAGACGTTGGTTGTAAGCTTACTCTTATTTCATCATTAATGCAATCAATGGTGTTTTCCTATGTCTTGTATGTAATGTACTTGATAGCTCATGACTTCTTGACTTTGTGAGTAAATAGTTCGTTGTTGTATCCGGTTACGTGCTTTGTTGTATTTCCTTTACATTGTTTCAGGTTGATCACTCATTGAGGAGAAGGAAGCGAAAGTTGGAGTAGCACAACGGAACTCCATCGACCACCGGTTGAGGTAGGCCTCCAACTTTAACTGTTTAAGGAAAACTATTGTTGATCTGTCCTTGTTTGTGACTAGACCCACTCTAGGGCTAGAGGGGTTGCCTCTGTCTGCAGAGGGAACACTCTCCTACATCACAAAATTGGTGACTCCGCTGGGGAATCTATCCTATGTTTTTCTCTTTACTCTTGCTTTGATTTTGAATTTGGTCTCTTTTTGCTTTTTGGGATTTACTAGCAATCCTTTGGATCACTTGGGCTGATCTGGGAGGTCCCTCTGTTATCTGTTAGATTGGCTAGTTTTGGTTTGGGAGTTTTTGGCTTGTTTGCCCTTGTTTTTTCCATCATCGCGGTTTTTTTTTTAACAGTCGCGCTGACATCGCGATCACCCTTCTGTAAAATCATGTGCATTGCGGAATAACACCACACAGTCGCGACGATCCTGGAAATCGAATCATTGTGGGGAAGGCGTGTACTCCCGCGTTGACATCACTCTGTTGCTACAACTAGCTCTTTTTTAGCGCAAGTTGCTAGTGTTCCACTCGCGACGATACATGTAGGATTGATTTTCTCAATCCTACCTCCTGATTTTTCCAGTCCACTTAATCCCTTGCCATTTTTGCTTGCTCAGTCATTTGTTTTTCACTGTTTACAGTCAAGGCACTCGTCCTTCGGCTTGGTTGAATGAATTTTGCATTTTTCACCTGTGTGACCTAGTTCGTTATTTCAAGTTTCTTGAATCAATTGTCTTGGTCGCTGGCTTGTTCAAGATTTTTTTACAACCCCTTATTGGTTTGATTGAGCCTTCCTCTTTCTTTGTTTCTGGTTGATTTTTAGTGACAGTTATTGAACCAGTCTTTGGTATTGATTTGATTTTTTTTGCTACCGAACATAGTTCATGATTGTTTGGATCAACTGGTTCTTTCACTCTTGCTTGATTGTTTCGTTGAGTTTAAAAAAAAAAACATCAAAAATCAAAAGTTTTCTTTTGTTTAGTGTGCGAAAGTGAAAGTGAATTTGCATTTCAAATTGCATGTTGAAAAACGAATGATAAAATCTAGTAGTTCCCATATGCACTGTAGGAATTGATGTTTGTATGCATTACGAAATTGCATTTGTTTGGCTTGGTTTTCTTGGTTTGGGAATGATTTCTTTACCCTCTCATAGGTAGGTGTTCATCGAAAGGAAAGAATATTTCATTCATTTTAGTTGCATCCTAGGTTTTGTTATATACATACGGTAGGGCCTGAAACTAAAACATAATTCAAGATCAACCTTAAAACGAATTGAATAAATCTAACAACGCATTGGAACATAACGCTCATTATTTAGAAGTCTAGGCTAGAGACGTGCTCCGGTGTCGTTAAACCTAGTCACTATTGTTCTCACTCAAGGTTGGGTGATTCCTCCTTCTGTGCCTCAATAGTGGTCTAGTACGGAATTGTGCTCCCACGTACCGTCGAGTATATATTGGGAGACCCCACTAGGTTATCATCCTTTATCCATAGGAAGCCATGTATGTTGCCTTGCAAACCATAATGCACTGAACAAAGCATTCGGGAAGATTGACTGTTGTACGCAAAGTGCTTGGTTTTCATATGACTGCCAAGGTGTATATGCAGTTTTACGGATTGTTTGGTAAACCTTTTTCCTAGTTCTCTAGAGTAGTCACTTTCGTTTCTTTTCGGAATCCCTAAAAGAAAAGGTCCATCTGAGCACTTGTCCTTTCAGGCTCATTAAACCTCAAAAGAGATAGAGTCACCTTTTCATCCTTTTCTCGACTCTTAAAACATGAAAAGGTCAAGTTTTGTTCTTGCGTCATAAAATTTATTGCCCACAAAATATTCCTGGTAAAAGTTTGAATTTTTGGTTGTGATAGGAGTGTTTTTCTAGCTCGTTCTCGATGGCAACATTCCCTGAGTCTACTGGTCAAGGTCTTTCCCTAGATGGAAATCCTGGTCCATTTCCTTCCTTTGGAAATGTTGGTGCTCCGTATATGGCAACATTGTCTTTGCCTGGGTTAACCATTAGTTTGCCCGTATGGTTGTTTTCAACCTCGATTGTCTCGAGTGTCATGACTCCTGTTCCACTGTCTCCTTCATCTAAACCTTGACACAATGATTACAAGGTTGCACCTACACCTTCTTCCCCTGTTTGTTCCTCCTCCTTTTCTCCCTCGCCTGGTGAAAGTTTCACATCTAGTAACCAGGAGACTAAGAAGAAGAAGAAGAAGATGAATAAGAAGAAGAATTCTGATAAACGCAAGGCCACCTGTGCAGCTACTGCTCTGAGTACATCTCAGGTGAGACCACCTTCTACTCCTCCGCAGGAGGTTAAGTTTCCTTGTAAATTGCGTGAGGGTGACCATCTTCTTCGTGATTGTCCTGACATTCCTAGGATCTTAGAAGTATGGTCTCACGATCCGACTCATCCCTCATCATCCTCTGAAGCTCATGGTGATGCTACCCTTTCAACTGGCACTGATAAGAAGAAAAGGGAGATTTGATTCCCCTGTCGGGTATGTGAAGGCAACCATCCCCTTCACCTTTGTTCGCTTCTGGATAAAGCTTCCATCGTTTTGTAAAGTCTTACAGCTTCTTTACCCAAAATTCTCGTTGGTTATCAGAGGCTCTCTTTAGACCCTCTCCCTGTCGACCAAGAGATTGACTTAGATTCTTCTCTTGTCCGTCCTCCTCTTTCTAAACCTAGCTGTGCTAAGCCTGTTCCAGACCGACCATTGGTCGGAGAGAGTGTCGACTTGGGTTCACCACCTGTTGATCATTCTGTTTCGGAAGAGTGTCATGCTCATGTTCTTCTCCTCTCGTCAGATTCTCCTGAGTCCAAGAATGACCCTCCTATCCCCGCTGGTCAAGAGGGTCCTTCTTCGGTTCTTATAGAGTAGGGGGCAATCATATGATTCCCTCATCGAGTAGTTCAGTCGTTTCCTTCGACTGAAGTCATTTGACCACCTTCCACCTTCCATCCCATGTGCCTTTCCATATTACAGTACATTCCTATGGTAAGGCAGTACCTGGCACTATTTTGGATGAGGGTGCATCTGTCAGTCTTATGCCTTCCACTACTTGGCAAGCTTTCGGTTCCCCACAGCTTGTGCCGGTCGCACAGAATCTGTTAGCATTTCATGAAGGAACCAATCAACCGTAGGGATCCTTATGAAGTTCCCTATTACTTTGAGGGGCAAAACCATCTATATAGACGTACTGATTGTCCAAGGTGCTTTAGATTTCAGTGTTCTCCTTGGTCGTGACTATGTTTATGCCATGGGGGTCCTTGTCTCTTCGCTTTTCCATGTGGTTTGTTTTCCACACGATAGAATAATGGTGACCATGGATCAATTATCGTTCTTTAGTTCCCCGGTGCCTCCTACGCAACCATCGTCCCCTATCGGTTCTTGCTCGCAAGAAGTACCTTCTTTGCCACAGGTCAATTATGTGGCTACCCGTTCTGCCTCCGCCTCTGCTGATGATCATTTAGATGGTCTCGTAAATCATGTACTGGGGGCATTGGAAGTCGATCTGTCATTGGTGCATCATGACATGTATTCCTCCCAGAGTGCGTTTCTTCCATCCCGCGAAGACCTCTTGGGAGCCATGTTCTCGTATGGCCCATCAACATATGACTGAGGATAGTTTGATCTTGTGTCAACCTCCTTAAAAAATGAAACAGGGATCTTGGAGCACAGTTCCTTGTCTTGTGTCAAGCTCATTAAAAAATGAATCAAGGAGTCCCGAGGATAGTTAGGATCTTGTGTCGACCTCATTAAAAAACAAAACAAGGTGTTCGAGGATAGTTCTTATCTTGTGTCGACCCCATTAAAAAATGAAACAAGGAGTTACGAGGATAGTTTGTTCCTATCTCAACCTCATTAAACAATGAAACCGGGTGTCCCGAGGATAGTTCTGATCTTGTGTCGACCTCATTAAAAAACGAAACAAGGTGTACAAGGATAGTTTGTTCCTGTCTCAACCTTGTTAAAAAATGAAAACAGGGGTCACGAGCATAGTTCCTAATCTTGTGTCAAGCTCGTTAAAAAATGAAACAAGGGTTATGAGGATAGTTCTTTTATTGTGTCAACCTCATTAAAAAATGAAACAACTCCCTTTCCAAATTGAGTCTTTGCTTAAGATCTCGTAAAATCCAAGTTGAGTCTTCCAAGATCTCGAAAGTGAACCTTCATTCCATCCACCTTGTTGAATGCAATGAAGCTTGGGGGCATGCACCTCAGTTTGAGTCGTTATGCTGGGGGCATGTGAACTTACACCAAGCATAGTTTTTTGTTTCAAGCTTGTGTAAACATGAAATCAAATCCAAGCAGAGTTCTCCATGGTTCAAGCTTGTGTAAAAATGAACCCATACCTGATTTACATCTCGTGATTACCGTTTATCTTCTAAATTCCGCTAGATGAGCCTTGGTTGTTTCATTCCATTGCCACCATCTCTTTGGCCAATCATATGCCTTCACTTGGTTGTTTTTCCTTTCTTGAGGAACCACAACGATGAGTGGTTTTATTAGCCAGCCTCTTGAATATTACATGTTTTGAGCAGTTCCACCATTGCCGGAACCAGTTGCTACCCTTTATACCACTCGTTCCTCTAGTACGAGTCAACTTTAAGCTCTTTTTTGACTCGTAAAATATGAAAATATTGCTGAGTATTTTTCCCTTTTTGACTCGTTAAAGAGAATAAAAATGGAGGTCTGCTTTCAGCCCTTTTCTGATCGTTTAAATATGAAAAGATTGCTGAGTTGTCCCTTTCGACTCGTTAAATGAAGTAAGAGGTGGTCTACTTTAAGCTCTTTTCCGACCGTGGAAACGTGAAAAGATTGCTGAGCTTTTGTTATTTCAGGCTCGTTATTGGTTAAGAAACGATGTGATTTCGATCTCTTTTTTATGTTTTCAGGTCAAGATCACTAATCACGAGAAGTAATCCTTGATCGTAATGGTCAAGTGTTCTTTCGAGTATCGTTTTATACTTTTTCGGGCTCGAGAGACACAACTTTACAAAAAAGTAACCCCTTGGCGTTTTATTTTCCGTGTCTTTTTCGAACTCCCTAAACATGAAAAAGACTCTAAGTTTTGCCTATGTCGAACTCGTTAAACCTTGACGACATTGGACTCGTCACCATGACGAGACTCGAGCTTCTCCTCCCTAGGGCTCGTTAAACTATTACTAGGTTGGATTCGACCAAAGGTCGAACTTATATCACAAGCATATGCTATCCCCTTCAAGCTTGCTTTCAAAAATAATTGGGGTACTCGCCAGCAATGGTGGGGGAAAATTTGGAAAACATCGTTGATTGTCTATGGCAGCTAGTCACTCTCGAACATTGACACTTCTTCTTCTTGTCGGGTTGGGACATCCATACATCGTCATTTGGCCTTCCACAGGTTTGGGTTGTCATTTAGCCTCATTCCATCCGATCCATGTTGTTTCCATCAAGCCTCTGATCCTTTGGTACCTGAATTCTGCCACCCTCCGGAGTCGTGTCGCTGACATGTTCAAGAGTATAATCCTTCTGCAGTTTACACCTTTGTTTCCTTCTCTGATACTCTGTTTCACCATCTACAACTTGTTCCTTATCTCATGCCGTTGATGGGGGAAACATTATGGCCCTCCTGCGACAGTTCATCTCTTGTTGGCATCAGCTCATTATCCAGGAGATTGATCCAGAGATCCCTCTAGTACCTTGGAGCTTGCATGCCTCAATGGCAAGTTCTTCGCACCTGACGGTCGACTTACATCATTGGTTTCCGATTGGGTGATTCCACGAGTGCTCGACTTCAGTTCATTCTTCACGCTCCGTGGATTGTACTGGACAATACCTTGAGAACCATTAGCATCATTGGTGGTTTCTCTCGCGCTTGTTCATGGTTTACATCATTGACCAGTAATCAAGCAATTTTATATCATGCTCAACTTTAGCACCTCTATTCTCATGTTAGAATTTGTACTATGATTGGTTCAGTTCAAGACCCCGAACTTAGATCACACATGTTCGGGCTACGTGGATTGATTCGTGATTACATGACTCATTGATGGATGGCTGCGACCATACCTGAGTCTTTATGGATGGCTGCGACCATACCTTTATCATTATCATGGTCTCATTAGTTGGATGGTTGCGTCCATACCACAGACCTAGTTCATATGTCTTTTGGATGGCTGCGTCCATTCCTAGACTACATGTATTTCACTATTAGAGATATTAGTTGTACTAGCGCCTACAGGTTCTTCCGGATGGTGTTCCAGCTCAGTTAGTTTTGTAAAGCATTTCACCCCTCCCACTCTCTCAGGCTTCATACTTTAGGGGGCATCTGTTACACAGTAATTTGTCACTGCCTTCACCTCCCAGTCCATCTACTGTGTCATGTGTCTAAGTCAAACATGCTCATGTTACACAAATGCTCTCCTATGCTGCCAATTGACCCACTTTTCCTAAGTTATCTACCTCATCGCGGCTATTGGCTTAATAAACACGCTGAACAGTGCTCCTAAATAGTCAAGCTGTGTTGCCAGCATGGAAGTACATCAGATTCCCACAATGGTCTGATTTCATGCCCCAACATGAGGTTACTTATTATCTTCAGTGATGATCTGGCTATTTGCGTTGCTCACTCGCGATGTCAGCGCTGAAGCTCTATTATGTACCTGCGATGACCCAGATTGGGCGAATTTGTTCCAATAGTCGGCCTTCTAGATGACTCCAGACCTGGTTGTTGGCATAGGTTGTGTCGCCCTTCCTTCCATGGCGTGGTAGTTTCGTCAATTGTGCTACCTTCCTTGGTGATAAGCTCTCTCTCCCCCCTTTCATGGAGACTCCTTCTCCTATTTAAGCACTCACTTTTGATATGATCAGCTAATAGTTGGTAGTTGGTAAACTCTTGGATTGAGCAGTGCTGTTAGTGCTTTTGATAAACAGTTGGTGTGAGTGTGGCAAGTGTGAGAGTGTTGATAGCTTGGGGAAGGTTGTGAAGTGCCCTTGATTTCATGTAAAACTTGTGAGTGAGAGTGAGACCTTTGAATGTTGGCAGATCCATCTTCAAAGAGTGAATGCTTGAAGAACATGGTGGCTGGATCCCTCTGAGAAGGCTTGTGACGTCAAGACTTTGGTTGTAAGCTTACTCTTATTTCATCATTAATGCAATCAATGATGTTTTTCTATGTCTTGTATGTAATGTACTTGATAGCTCATGACTTCTTGACTTTGTGAGTAAATAGTTCATTGTTGTATCTGATTATGTGCTTTGTTGTATTCCCTTTACATTGTTTCAAGTTGATCACTCATTGAGGAGAAAGAAGTGAAAGCTGGAGCAGCACAACGGAACTCCATCGACCACCGGTTGAGGTAGGCCTCCAACTTTAACTGTTTAAGGAAAACTATTGTTGATCTATCCTTGTTTGTGACTAGACCCACTCTAGGGCTAGAGGGGTTGCCTTTGTCCATAGAGGGAACACTTTCCTGCATCACACCTGTGTCCCATGCATCTGCATGAGCTTGCCTTCAATTATTGTTGTGATTATGAAGGCCTCATTGATCCAAGGCTGAACACGTACCTTCAAAACTGCTTCTTTGTGTTGCACTGTGTCCACTGCCTCTTTAAGTGCTTTGGCCTGTCGCATTCGTGCGAGCCTCTAAGTGAAGGCCACTGTCTGCAAGGTCCCTTTGATGTTGTCATATTGTTATTGTATCTCATGTGCCTCTATTTCTAAGCATTGTATGTTTGGGTCCTCCTACAAATTTGTGAGGACCTCGAATGATTCTTCTAACATTTCGGTGCAGTCTCTTACTGCACTACTGATCTCCTCCAACCCTGATGTAATGGAGCTGGCATGCTGTTCCCTTAACTTTGGAGGAGTTGAAGGATGCACCTTCAACCGTAGCTCTGTGATATGAAGGCTCATCTCTAGCTAAACCTTGGCCATTTCTTCTCGCACCTCGCGCAACCCTGCTACTAATCTTTGGATGCACGCCTTTGCTGGCGCTTCGACTGGGATGGCTAGCTCATAGACCATATGGTAGGATTCTTCCAGTACCTACACCATCTGCCTATTCTGAGACACGACTTCATCGTGCTGCAAGCTCAGCTACTCCATGTTTATCTTTTTCTCACTCAACACCTGCAACATGGGGCTCTCCCTAGCCCGTAGTTTTGTAGTAATACCATCCTGCAAAACATAAAGCATCTACCACAATAGTGTAGCCATGTTGATCCCTATGCCCTTCAGTGTACCAACCGTCAGCTAGTTAACCTCATTTGCTGTAACCAGTGCCCCTTCCGGTAACACTATTTTGTTGGTTGTATGAGCGTGCAACATTTCCTCAACTGCAGTTGTTACTACTGCAAGGCTGGTCGAGAGGGTACCAGCCTGAGGAGCACGCACCTGAAATTCCTGAATCTGTGCTTGGAGGGCCCCCAACACAATCTAATTCTCTAACTCTCCTATATCGTGCAGATCCTCCCCAGTAAGGGTGATCGGGTCTATAGACAACTTGGATGCTTTTACCTTCTTATGTGGCCTTGTCTGCTTGCTCGGGCGTTGGCGCTTCAATTGTGTTGATGCTGTTTGTGGATTTGCGCTTCCCTCTTCTTCCTCTATTTCCATATATTTCTCCTGCTCAAGCGAAGATGACTTCTGGCCCTCACACACCTTCTCTGTTGCCTTCTGTGCTGCTATTGCTGCGACCTTTTTCTATTCTGCTTCTGTCTATGTAGCGTCCCACACCTCCTGCGCTTTTGCTGTTGCTACTTCTTTCCTTCTATTTTTTGCTAACTGTACCACACATAGTTTGATATCCTCCTTCTTCTTTTAATTAATAGGTTTTTCCAACGCAGAGATGTTTGGAGCATGCCACTCTGGCGGCCATGTCTCTAGTACGTCGAAGATCACATGATCGGTGGCCATATATGGTAGCTTGTTCCACTTCTTTGCAGGGTCCTTGCACACCCTGAGGTAGATGTGATGAAATTCCACTTTAAACTCTATGAAACTTTGTAGGTTGTTGTAGACAATGGGTGATAACCGTGGCTTGTTATTAATCCCCATTCTAATGTTCATCTCCATGAACACCCAGAATATTTTGCTATCGTGGATCTGGTTTGCGTCCTTAGTGTTCCATAGTGAAGCGTACTTCGTGCCCTCCGAGAGATCCCTTGCAATTGTGGGGAACTGGTTGTCCTCCAACAATTCCCTCGCCATCAGCACTATGGATAGTAGAAGCCATGCATAGTGGAAAGTTTTTCCTTGTTCCTATGCCTTGCGACAATTTTCTAGGAACTCCTTGCACAAGAATTCGAACCAGTTAAACTGGACCCCTTCTGCGCACTGTTTAGCAAGTGCCACCACTGGCGAGGATATCTCATCTGTGCAACACTTTCGCATGACCTTACCCGCTAGTATTTGAGTCGCCACTCTGACTACATTTCTTGTTGATACTAGAGATCACGTAGCCCCTCTTCTTCTTTTCCAGCTTGCATTTCTTTTTCATGGCCTCTGTGATGGTCAAATCACTGCTCTTCCCCTCTGAGATGTCTGCGGGGTCTTTGCCTTTGCACAAGAGTCGAGTAACTTGGTGGATTAAGTGGTTTATGATGGGGATGGGCTCCTCCAGCAACAAAAAACCACCATGCACCAAGCATAGTAGCTTCCTGATGACGAAGAGAGTCACTGGGGCATGATGGAAATGCGGCACCTAGAGCAGGCTCAACAACCCTGCCTTTTTGACTCTGCGTAACCACTTGTTGTGCGGCTCCAACTCTATAACTCCTATGCTGTGTGTTTCTTTGGCTTCATGAGGTTTGCGGTTGCTAAGTGAGGGAATTTCTCGTGGTCAGTGAGATCCCAGTCTTCGAACTTTAAGTTTGGAACCCTCTACAAGTGCATTCTTTCAAAGATGATATCGTCTGAGAGGAGTGGGGTCTACAGAGAGGACTTGCTCTCATTGAGGTCCTTGGGCATCTTTGCCTTTCCATTCCACAGAGGGACATATGTGGGAAACTTAGTTAGAGGGAATGCGCTCTCAATTTCATCCTCCATACCCTCATCCTCATCTTCTTCAATTATGAGGTCCTCAAGGTCTACTTCCTCCTCATCGGTTTCCAGGTTAACTGCTTTCCCTTCTTCCTCCATTGTTAATTTGGTTCGCAACGGGTTTTGAGGGGACTCACGCACCAGAACCATTGATTGTTTGTCTTTCTTTGGTCTCGGTGTGCGCAAAGATTTAGGGATTTCTGCAAAAATCCTAGTGCTCTCAGGGGCATCTTCTATGGTCATGGCCTGCGTGGCTTCTTTGGCGGTTATCTCTGCGATTTCCCTAGCTTCCTCAGATGCTACCATCTTGTTCGTTCAAAAATCTCTCAACGATTCACTCAGGTGCTCAACAAACACTCTCCCCAGGACAAACATGGCTTAGTTCAGAATACGTGGGGTGCACGATAGCTCAATTCACAAATGACCAAGCGTTTTTTGCTGGGAAACCCTTTGTATTTTATAGTGCCTTTTGAATTTTAATTTGGCCGTTTCCCCCAAATACGGTCCATTAATGCTCCCTTGGCGGTATATTTTCCCAAATTTTTCCCATAAAACTCATCTTCAATGCCTATCGCCCGCTCCATTTGGTATCAAGTCAAGCATCACATCATGAATAGTGACTACAATGGTAACTTTCCAGCCAACCCATGTGGCAGGGAAACCCCCATTGCGCGGTTGCGGACCTTGTGATACTTTGCTTCTACGTGCACCCAAGACAACGTGCACCTCTTGAGCAAAGTAGTTTATAGTCCAGCACCTCCTTTCAACTGCTGGGAGTGCTAAGACTGTACTTCCCATGGCTAGTCATGTGGCCGCGCCACCTGTATAGGGTTCCAACTGGTCATCCATCACTTCTCCTAGAGAAAATACGCCTTTTATTTTTATTGTATGGGTTGCATACTTTACCATCGGCATTGCGCCACCATGGTTGATCCCTTTAGTAATACGCGGTTCAATCCAAGGCATCAGGCTGATCAATTGTTGGTGGTAGTCCCCAAATTTGTCAACGTAATTCTGTGTGGGTAACATTCTGTACACGCGTTCTTTCTAGACTTCGTCGTCCCAACTGGAGAGACCATTCACGTAATTGCCTCACAAACACCTGCTTATTGACCATGTTCCTGAGCGCGAAGTCCATGTGTAGCTGCACAGATTTTTTAGCATATGTCTGTACCCATCTGGACAGATGCACGTGCGGATCATCTCGTCCGTCATACTTGGCTTTTATATGCATCTGAGGCTTCCAAAAACACATGCACATCATTCTCCTACATTCGCACCAGTCCCCAAAGCTTCATTGGTGAGTGCCCCACCACCTCGTAGGCGTAGCACATAGTACCCATTTCAAAGTCTCGAAATGTTGTTGTTCTGACACCTCTCTTTCAAATTTGTTCAAGAAAGCATCTACCTCACTTATCCCATCATAAGTAGGCAGATCCCTTACTTCCGTTGATACATAGTTGAACAATCTTGTCATCATGTTGCAATTCAGTGTGGTTACCTCATGTAACCGGTTCTGCCATCCCTCTATTTCTTCATCTGAATCTGACATATAGGAGCTCTTATGCTCCCAGGAGATTCATCCATCCATGGTGGGATTTACCCTGTCTTGCTCTCGCAGAGTTATCTTGTAGATGCAATCTAAGTCGTCATCACTTTCATAGTCGCGCACTGGCTCCGTGTAGTGCGATCCTTCTGCAAGGTCCAAAGGTACAACTACACACAGAGACTTTTTCATAAAAATCATCTTGCGCTTCTTCAGATTTATCACCCCGTTCATGTTAGTGGCCCAATTTATTCCTAATAGCACAGAGTAGGGATTGATGTCATCAACAATCTCTATCACTTCAAAATTTTCCAGCGCACTTGCTCCTTCAATATCCATGGTGATTCCCTACAATCTTCCCATAGGTAGGATCTTTTGTTGGTTCGCCATTCACAATTGGATAAGATACCACTGTAGCGTAGGCCTTCCCATGCGCTCCCATGTCTGCATCAGTAAAACATTTGCATTCCTAAATCCAGAATCACTTGGTCCATCTCGTATTCTCCAATTTGCGTGGGAAATCTCATTTCCCTTCCCTTCCTTGTCGCATGCTTTCCAATCTTCCAGATTACGCGTGGTTCTCCCGATGCAGTCCCAGCGCATCTACTTATGAGTTCCTGCAATCCATTTACAACCTTGCTATCGCGTAGTAGCTTCATACAGGTTTCTAGGAATGTCATGAGCATTGATGGGTCTATTTCTGGCTCCGTTCTATATTTTCTTCCTAAAGTGGAGGCATCAGCGAAGCTCTTCCTAGCTTACATTAAGGTTTCCTTAGCACGCTCCAAATCAAACTCTAGTTCTTTCGTCGGAGCCTTGCAAACCCAAGTACTATCTTCAGGCTACTTGCCTTTATCATCCCCCATCGTCATCCAACTTTGGGGCGCAATATTTATGTTAGGGTCTTCCTCGCATGGCTTAGACCTCATCATTTGCAGGTTCTAAGTCGAGGGAGGTTGGAGCTCTCCCTTGTCGTACAACCTCGCTATTAGTGTGGGACAATCCTCTGTCTCATGATTAAACATTGTACAATACAAGCATGATGGGTGCATTGGATTCATACAATCACGGGCATAATGTCCTGCCCCCCTGCAATTGTAACATATCAGTTGTCCATGACCTCTTCTAGGTCCTCTTCCACCTCAGCCTCGTCCGCGCCCCTAAAATCTGGTTCGTGCCACTCCTGCGTTCAGGTCAAAGGGCCACGTTTCAGCCTGAACTCTGTAGGTAGGAGTCCTATCCATCATCATTTCATAACTTCTACAAGTGTGCTCATCATGTCCCACTGATTTACAGAAATTATAGAACAACTATTGCAAACTCTGCGTGTACTTCTGCAACAAATGGTAGTTGTCCATAGCATGCTTTCCTCCTATTTGACAAATTGTGCACCACAATGCAGGCACTGCACTAGGTCTTGCTTAGGCCTCTGGTATTAAAGACATCAGTCCTCCTCCCACGAGGTAATTCACAAACACTAGGTAGTGGTACTTGTCATGACCCTGACCCTTATATTTAACACACCATACCTCTTCACGCACTTCCGAGTGAGCTGTCCTATCTTGTTTCAGAATTTGCATCTCAAGGCATAAGTTTTTCAACTGCACGTGGATCTGCTTAACTCCCAGGTTAGGATCTTGTATCGAGGTCTCATGTAGCCTCATTGTGATCTCCAAGGCCTCTTCTTGAGTTGTTAACCTTTGTTGAGACAACGTGTTCCTCAAATGTGGTGTTAGCGATGCTACAAACCGTTCGCGGTGCTGTCCATCCGTCAAAGTCATGTTAGCTTCGTGAATCATGCACTTTAGTCTCTGATCTAATTCCCAGGGGTTCTTACCTAGTAGCATCGTGATCTCCTTGAATCCAATGATCAATTGTGCCTCTGACCTCGGCCTGCTAAATTCTTTGTTCAATGCAGTTTGGATATCTGCAATCCATGCATTAGGATTGTCATTAAAATGCTTAATATACTAGGTCAATGCGCGATCCTGTAGAGTGCTGACGAACATCACTTTCCTTATATTGTTGTCTGTAATTCCTAGCACTTCCCATACAACTTTTATCAAGAACCAAAACTAGTCTGGATCTTCATTTCCTACTCCCTTGAACACCGAAAAATTTATTGCGCTTGCCATATTGACTTGTGATGGTGGCGGAGGTGGTACAGGTGAAGAAGGGGGTGAAGGCAGTGAAACTGGTGGTGGTGTGGGTGGCGGTGGTATGCACAGTATCCTATGCCTTATCAAATTGATTACACTTCTTGGTGAGACCTTTGCGAGCTCTTCCTCGTCCCCTCACAAAGGTAAAATCAAGGGGCTAGTTTCTAGTTCTGTACTACCTTCGTTTCTGTAAATTCTCCCACTTCGCATAGTCCCAAACATTAATGTATTTGCATAATCTGCTTTTCACACAATAGCATTTTAATCCAAGTGTTCAAAGACTTAACATAATTACCTCGCGGGCCTTTGAGGAAGTGTCGTTTTGCCTTGATATAGCTGACTAAAGTATCTACCGTGACCTCAGTAATGAATCATCCTATAATTCGATCGAGCTAGTGATCAACAATGTGCGTGATCCTATCCTCCAATGCTTCCAATCTACTCACCAACTCTGGGGTCCACACAATAGCACTGTCGAGCTTGCACCTTCCTTGGCTATCTGCTAGCTTTGTGATCCACTCGTACAACTCAGTAGGTTAAGATGCGAAGAAAATTTCATGGATCTCTGTGTACAGGTAGCAATCTAACCACTCTTCTTTTGATAGTCATGGATTCCTGTTCTCCTATGCCGCGAACTTGTGAACTCTCCAGTCCAACCAACCTTCAATTTCTTTCTTAGTTGGATTCCAATGATACGACATCATACATCACTATGTAGATTCCAGTCTCGAAAATGGAACCATTTGTTGGTTTGTTGGGGCCTAACCCAGGTTCAAAGTTAATTAGCCAAACAAATCCCTATACTACTGGCCCTTTCAACAACAATCCGTGGAGCGCGGACTGAAGTCTCACCCGAAGTAGTATGTGGGGATGCTGGAACCAGGTTTTTTCACCCTTGAGATGTCTGAGGAGTTGGGTTAGTCCAAATATGAATTCCTTCGTGTAGGTTACTTCGCGTACTTCCCTAACCTACAAGGCCTTCACACCTTGTTATATTTTCCTTTGTACAACCCTAACTAGGGGCTGTGGGGCTTTCACGCTGCAGGAGCAACGATCTGCACTATTTCCCCAATTCATGTCACAGATCTTAATTAGTTATCTTCGTGTAAACAGATACCTTATATTATATTCACTTGCTCAGCATATTTATATAAGTTCACGTAGTAAATAAACACTAAACTTGCACTTCATACCCAATATAATTTAATGTGTAAAACATGAAAAGATACACAGAAATCTGGTGAAACTTCTCTTTATTAATGCTTCTAATGGTTACAGACTCAAACTGACTTGTGCACTCAGTTGTAGGGGTCCACGCACTCAGCTGTGCACTCAGCTGTAGAGCCTTCTCCTACTCTACGACCCAAAGACACAACTCTACACTTCAACTCATTGCTTCATCGATTTATTTCTATACTTTGATTCTTATGTTCTTTACACTTAGAGCCTCGCTCTATTTATACAATCCCATGGTCCACGGACCATGGGTAGATCTCTCAAACTGACACTACATTTACAAAAGTAAGGGTGGACAACCCTATGACTCTATTATAGCTTCGCGCTCCACGCCCAGAATTCGCAGAGTCTTTACAATGGAATTAATCAAAACTTGGGCTTTAAGCCCCAAAACTTTCCTTGGAGGGATCCCACGCCCAATAGAAACATGTCCAACAAATGTTGGAGTCACTTCGGAATTGAACTCAGTGGGCTGCGATTAAAGGATTTATTGTAGTTGTGCTGGATATAAGGGCACTCAATTTAAGACAGTGGCATCATGCTTCCAGACAGAGGTCTTGAGTACTCATTTAGTGACCTAGGAAGAATCCTCCAGTCGATTAATCTGTTCCTCAAGTGTATTTGCTTGCGCCCAAAGTGCTTTCTTCTTCTCTAGGTAAGAGGTGTTCATTACATGTGCGAAAAACTATTTAACATTCTCCCAGAGCATATAAACAAGTTGATTTTTCTTGGTGAGGACATTGCTCTAGTCACAAACGTGAATAAAAATATATCGAGAGCCTTGCATGAGTTGAGGAAGAGTGTCTTTGATGGCTGATGCTGTAGAGAAACCAACTCATGATAGTGGGATGATATATTTGGTACTTCCTGAGAGAGTTTAGTTATAGTAGCCTGCAACTCTTGGTTTTGCATAACCAATTTGACACATGCCTCTTCAATATATTCATAACATTCAGCAGGGGAATATGTGACAATATTTTCGGGCTACTCATCAACATATGCAACAACGTTTGTCCATATTGACTGGAATTTGGTACCCAATTCTAATAGCTGTTGCTCAAGTTAGATTTTTTTGTACGAAGTTGGTCACGCTCGCTTGTAACCAATGCAAGTTGTTGTTGATGCTGATTGCATGCTGCTGAGAGGTTGGTATGTTGGATTCCATCTGGATTAGGTGACCTTCAATTTGGGATGTAGAAGCATGAATAAAATCGAATAGTTGTGCGGTAGACCATGTAATAAGAGCATCTATCAAGAGTGTATATGATGCTGGGAACCTTGCTTGTAGAGGTTTCCCATTGGCAATTGATTTCTCTGATTGACCTTGTGGAGGAGATTCTCACTCTTGGTCATGTTCCTTGGAGAGCTCTTGTCAGAGCTACAACAAAACTGGTGGTGGAAGAAATGGAACAATATCATGCTATTGGGAAGCGCAAGAAATAACTTGGTGGAAATGATGAGGATCATTGATAAAATTAGTGACCTATTCTACAGAGAGAACTAAACTGGATGGTGAATAAGGAATAGTTAATTTAGGGGCAACTGGCTTAGGGACCGGCAACAATGGAGATAGAGGAGTGACGGTGGGTGGAAGCAAGATAGTGGAAGTGATAACAACCTGCTCAGTATCCATGGCAGTAGGTTGATCAAATCCTTCAGGGGAATCATGCCAATCAGAGATGGTTTCTTCAGAGGTCCATGTCGAAGTGTTAGAAGTGGAATGTAGAGAAGGGGGGTGTTCTTCAAAGATAGGCACAACAGGTGTTGTAGTGGTTGGACATTCATTGGTAAGGTCGATGAAACTTGTTGAGGTTGAGGTAGGATTGGGATGTGTTTGACGAGGAGAGACTGAAGTGGTAGTGATAAATGGTGGGAGAGTGAAGGAAACAGTGAGTGGTGCAACATACATTGGCATAATGGAATGAATAGTGGTGGCTTGACGAACCAGAGAACCTTCCTCTGACCAAGTGGTGTATGCTGAGGAAATATGTTCTTACGCTTTCTTCAGTAGGGATGGAGATCTTCACTGTATTGATGAGACGCTTGCAATAGGAAGAAGGAACATATTCAATGGAATCTTTGGGGTGCATAGTATCAAAAGAATAAAATTATTGACCATCCTTCTTCGATGCAATTACACCAGGACATGAAAGAACCTCGCTATGGAATGCATTATCATTGAGATGTGGCAACTTGTGCATGGAGAAAGTTTCCCAGTGAACATTCATTGGACGAATATAACAATGAATATGGCCAATCTTGAACCAAATTTGGTGAGCATATCAGTCCAGGAGCAGAAGAGGCACTCTTGAAACTTTGCAAGCAACACCGACCATCTTATTATACCAGTGCCAAAAGGAAAGATCATTAAAATCATGATTGGTTGTATCTTCGGTGCTACACCATGGAGCATATGCATAAGCGAATGGTTCATCTTTAGGAATAGGTGCTAATTCTATTATGTCAGGTGCACACCATTTGTACATGGAAAGAGGAATAAGTAGATACCTAAAATAAAGTAACTGGATCTAGCATGGACATCTTCCATGCCTTCAAACAATTCATTGAGCAGGTAGTTGGACCACTTTAGCTGATCTCCTCAAGCACAAGCCTCAACAACAAAAATTGTATCCAGAGAACATTCTGCTCTGGTAAAATTTCGCATGAGCTTACTAGAAATTATAGTGCAATAAACTTTGATAAGCTGATTGTTGATCATCTCAATAAATACTCCTCGTTCCTTCCTTTTGGTACCATACTTTTTATATAGGTTATTCTCATCCTTCTTCTTGACCCACTTGGAGACCTTCTGGAATGCCATATTAACATCAAAGTCATAGGTAGAGAGTTTGGTGAGGGTATAGATATCTTGAACATGGATTGGGTATTCCTAGTCCAATCATAGTGAAACTCTATGTAGGCGACTAATTAGGAACATAGTACACCTCATGACCTCCTCCATGGTACCAAAGATAGGCAAGTCATGAAAAATCAATAAGGATGGCTATTTTAATGGGTGGAAGTCAACTTTGATCTTGAGATTAGATTGGGAAGTGGGTCTAACATTCATCTCCATGAAAACTTTGGTGCAGAGGGAGGGGAAAATTTATGGGTTTGATAGATCATTGTTGATGTTGTAGGCCATTTTTTTACCATCTGGTCAATAGGCCTGCAAACCAGATCAATCCACATCCGTGAACATGTTGTCATTATCCCTACACAAATCCCTAAACATGAACTTTCCAAAAAACTATTTTTTTGGGTCTAATTGCTAAAACTCAGTGCTTTTAATCCCCAACACACCCTTACCCTTTGGAGACTCGCGTTCAACATTGGTTTCTCCCTTCTGCACCAATGATGATCAGCAATAGCTTGCTCCTTCCTGGGGGTGTGCTGATTCTAGAAATTCAGGAAAGTTAAAAAGATTCCTAAAGATTCCTCTTCCAGAAGCTTCCAAGGGTTGTTTTAACCATTTACCTTGGATAAGAAGCTTGAGTCATATCTTATCCTACCTTGGAGACTTCACCTCTTATCCCTTGATCTCATATTCCCATCTTAAGTGGGTCTCGATCCTAGATTGGTAAGTGGATAAGAATTCCTAAACTACCATCCCTCTCCTATAAATTTACTACCATTTACAACATCAAGGCTGGCTTTTGGAGATTGATCATGCCCTCATGCTATTTCCTTCAATCTAAGAGAGTCATCATCTTCATGCCTTAGGGTGAAATTGAGGTGTGCTTTGTGACAATTAAGGACAAGTCAACTTGGGGAGATATCTACAAGATCAAATACTATTTTTGGTTGTAAACTCTCTCCTATTTCTATTAATACAAAGAGTATCCTATTTTCCTAAATGTGTTATGTTACATTTACATTCACGTATTTCAATGCCTTTTTGATTCATTGAATAGAGTAATTGAAATATGCTACGTAGATTTTGTGGATATTTGGCTTTTTGTGGTTGTATGTGTAGGTTCTAATTATATCAATCAGAGCTACGATTGGAGTTTACAATCTAAGAAGAAAGTAAATATTGTGAGAAATTCCAAATAATCTTATTTCCATTCTTCAATTTCTCTAAGGAAAATTCTACATTCTTTGTTTTCTGTTGTTTAGACTAGTCCATTGGGTCTAGGAAAGATACTTTTGTCCGCAACCGTAAATTTCACATAACAAATTGGTGACTCCATTGGGGATTGTTTTTTTCCCTTAATGGTTTCCTTGACCTTAGTACTTGTTTCACCTCTTGAATAGATCTTTGTTGCCTCACTCAGATCTGGATTGACCCTAGGAAGACCCTTCTATGAGCTTGAGTTGATTTTTTGTGTTGCAATTTGGTTGGATCTACATCAACATTCCCCCTGGTCTAGAGACATAGCACTCCAACGCACTTTAGCCTTCTCTGCGCCTGTACTGTAGAGCACTGGTACCTTTTTTACACCTATGCTGGCCCCTGTAAGATGCAAAAATATTACTTTTATGCCTTGCCCTCTGATTTGCTTGGTTCTAGCTAGTTTTCCTTTTGTCCCTGAGTGTTCTTGGTCTTTGAAAAGCCTTAATTTTGTTTTCTTTTGGTTTTTATAGCCTTTGATAAGAATTTGTTAGGATTTTCTTTGTTCTTGTTAATTATGTCATTAGAAAATCTTGCTTGGTCATTGATTTCTTGAAAGAATCGATATTACAATTATCATTCTGTATAGTTTCTTTTATCGGTGGTTTAGCAAGCATCTCATCTCATTTTGAAATTAAGTGGATCGAAAGGGAAAATCTCATGCATTTTTCATTGCATTTAGGGCTTTGTGTGTGAAATTAGAAATTGGAACAATTGCATTAGGGGAATTGACTTAACAAATTTTGTTTGTTGTATCTTGTATCATCTTGTATGCTACATCACTCTTTGTTCTCTTCCCTCCTGTACATGGATTTTCATTGAAAATAAAATTTCATTTATCATGCTAGATTGCATCTTTAGGATATTCAGCTGAAATTCATAGTGAGCCTTGAAAATTGCAACGTAATTCAAGATAAAATTTAAAATTTATTGAATCAACCTTAAGGAGCATTTGAAACATTAACATAATCATCTAGAGGTCTATGCTAGAGATATGTTCCAATGTCTATAAACATAGGAGCTGTCATTTGTTTGCTAGCATTGCATTCCTGGGGTGATATCCTGTTCCACATATGTAAGTGTATCGAACCGTTCTTCACGTACCTTTGGGTATATTGGATGGTGCTCCACACATGAAAAGTGTATGGGAACACTCTCATCATACAATTACATATTAAACAAAATTAACGTGGACTACACTTCCACATACCGTCGAGTATATTTTGGAAGTACACCATAGGTTGCTAACCTCACCATAGGAAATTGAGTTAAAAACATTTTATACTATGATACACTGAACACAACATTCAGGGATATTTCTTGTCCGTATGTAAATCCTTGGTCCTCCAAGGTGGTATATTGCAGTTCATAGTTTCTTGGTAAACTTTTATGCCTAGATTACCATTTTTCATTTATTTTTGTTGTTAATTTTTAAAATTTATTAAACCAATGGGAAGAACAACACCCTACACTTTGTCGTTCACGTAGAATGGAAAATAATCCTCCTCTTCCACTTGAGGCAACTCCTGATCATCGTGAGAAGAAAAAAAATATGTAGACTACCAAATCTAGTACTTTAGGAGCTACTACTTTTGGTCCTCCACCTGAAATAGATCCACCATAATTATCCTTTCCTGTGAATATTGAACTCGAGATCACTTCTTCGTTTGCTGGTGAGTTTGACACAATTGAAACAAAAGCACCTGAGATTTCATTAACTGAGGTTATTGAGCCTGAATATATTGAATCTAGAGACAACAAAACCTAAGGTTATACAACCTAAGTCACCTTAGTTATCAAAACCTGTTACTTCAGGATCTTCTTCTCCTCATCCTTTGTCTCAGACCCAACTATAACCTATATATCTTGGAATGGTGAACCAATTCTTCCTCTTCTTGTGAGTATCAAAGAGATTCATTGGGAAGAGCCTCTAACCTCCTCTCCTATCCATTTAGGAGGGACTCATTTTTATCAAAACCATCTTTTTCCTTCTCCTCACATTCCACCAAAAGCTCCTTTGTCTGTGTTGGGTTGTGTTATATTCTTTCCACGACTAACCTACGTAGTGAACCGGGGGGTTAGATGGGGGGCGGAGCGCCGATTGCGCAGTGGGGGGTGGGTAGCCCCCCTCTACGGGGTTTGGGGCAGCGCCCCGAGAATTTTTTTTTTGGACCCTATATTAGGTTGGGGGAACCTACCTATGGTTTTCGGTCCATGGTTTTGGACACAATGGTTTTTCGGTCCATGGTATTGGATGCTTCGGCATGTATAAATATGTATTGTAACATTGAAAGGAATATAATGAAAAATTAAGCTGGTAGTATCAGTTTTGAGATCTAGTGGGAAATCTCTGTGTATATGTGTTTTATGTGTTATGAGCTTGCATTTTATTTTTCCTCTGATTTAGAATTCATATGCAAGTAATTTCTGTTCGGGGTTAAAACCTACAAGGTTCTCTGCTGAACAGTGTCCCAAGACACAAGAAGAGGAAGAGGACATGTCCCGTGTTCATGTATGCCATGGTCTGTACTAGACCAGACATTGCACATGCAGTGGGAGTATTGAGAAGGTTTATGTCAAAACCAGGGAAGGAGCACTGGACAACAGTGAAGCGGGTTTTCAAGTATTTGCATGGCACTAGTGATTATGGTTTGGGCTACCAAGGAAGACCAGGATTGGACAAAGTGTTGGATATCCGTGGATTTGTTGATGTAGACTGGGCTGGAGATCTGGATTAGAGAAGATCTACAAGTGGGTATGTGTTTAACCTATTTGGAGGTGCAGTCAGTTGGATGAGTAAGAAACAATCTGTAGTGGCACTATCAACTACAGAGGCAGAATACATGGCAGCCACTCATGCAAGCCAGGAAGCAGTTTGGTTGCAGAGATTGTTGTTCTCAAGTATGGGGTTAGTACAGGGAGCTATAAGGATAGACTGTGATAGCAAAGTGCAATTTTCTTGGCAAAGAACCCTGCTTATCATTCAAAGACAAAGCACATTGATGTTCAGTATCACTTTGTGAGGGATATGATAGAAGACAAAAAGGTGTTGCTGGTAAAGGTGGACACTTTGAAGAATACTGAAGATGCATTGACAAAATCTGTGAGCTCTGAGAAGTTCTCTTGGCGTAGAGAAACAATGGGCGTTTCAGGGCTGGAAAAATAACTAAGCTCTCCTGTCGCCCCCTGTGGTTTTCGGTCCATGGTTTTGAACGCGATGGTTTTCGGTCCATGGTATTGGATGCTTCGGCATGTATAAATATGTATTGTAACATTGAAAGGAATATAATGAAAAATCACGCTGGTAGTTCCGGTTTTGGGATCTAGTGGGAAATCTCTGTGTATATGTGTTTTATGTGTTATGCTCTCGCATTGTTTATTTTTCTGTGATTTAGAATTCGTATGCAGGTAATTTCTGTACGGGGTTAAAACCTACATTCTACATGTTGCCAGTGGCCACCCAAAATGCAAGCCCATTTAGGCACTTTATAAGTTCCTCTTAAGAGTATTATGATGCATCTTAGGACCAGGGATATGCGTCCAGGCTCCAGCTAATTGGCTTATCTTCAGTAGGAAAGGTTTTTTGATGGTTGTTCGGTACCTTTAAAATTTCAGAGTCCAGACTCTAGACCCCCAAGTGATTGTGAACGGAAGTAAGGTTTATCAGGTGTAACCCAGTTCTTAGAACAAATTAGTGTTTGAACTTTGAAGTGTCATCCTGCAAGGAGATTGGACACCTTTATTGACATTAGGGACAAGAATCCACAGAAGAATCTTTGTATTGAATCACAAAGTAAGAATGTTTCAAGCTTAAAACTTAAAAGAAAGAAAGCTTGAAGGTGTACTGATTATAGGCACTGTAGCGGAAACTGTGCTCCAGTCCTCATTGCTGCCATTTCAAATCAAGTTTTACTGCTGAATTTACTTTGATATGTGTCCCTAAGATTGGTGATAAAACACTCTTTACCCTGCATGATTGGCTATGTAATATTCAAAGGGATTGGTGCTTGTGGATCCTTGGGAACACTATCATTGATGGAAGCTTTAAACTGTTGTTTGTAGATCAGATTCTGTGCATGTACATGACTAACATTCACATGGAAGGGGCTGCCAGCAGTATGATCCAGCAATGTGATTAAGATGGAACCTTCAGATTATAATGATAAGAAACAAGTGTCTTAGCCTAAGTCACATGGCATGGACATGGAACATGAACGGCGTGTTGATACGAGTATTCAACGCAAGACACACTGACTCTGGAAAGAAGGCATGGGGAACAGGTATGACATCAATAATGATGAAACACACAAAGAATTAGAACATTCAATATACATGTCATAAAATAGAAGTTTAGACGTTAGAACCATAAACTGCAGTTTTTGCATTATGACATTTGATGCCATCAAAATCAAAATGTATTACATAATACTGAAACCATAGATGGAAGAATCTCATAGCTTATCATTGTTGAAGTCAAAATCTTCAAAATCACCACCACCACCACTGCCCTCTCCTCCATCCCCCTCTATATCAAATCCAAGATCTGCATTTGTTGGTGTGGAGGACAAAACCCTTAAGAGGATCAACATCATCAGAAGCCACCAACTCTAGCATTAGTTCATACTTCATTAAGATCCAAGTTGTCTGCCAACTCAAAACTGTTGTCCAAATCCATATCATCAAGAAACATCTTTCACGCCTTGGTATCTGACATGTGTTTGGCATGTGTCATATTTTAGAAGTTAGAACACATCAAACATGTGTCCTAGTGTGTCACGTGTCCAACACATAAGATACGGATAGAGTGCACTTGAGAGATGTGTCTTATTACTCAGCTCCTAACTTTGTTGTAATGGACAAACATTAATAACAACAGTTGTGTTAAGAAGGTGAAGTTTGGGTTTCGGGTTCTAGCTCCAGTGGTTGGGAACACGGTTTGTTCTCCCCTCCACTCAGGTTCAATTCTCGCAAAGGGACATGTTGGCCTGCGGTGATAAGGCTAGAAGGGTAGACAACCCCTAGATAGAGGTTCACGGCTTGTTGAATTTTGTAGCTATGGTCAATCTTCATAATCAATATTTTTAGCCTTTGATGTATTTATAATGGTAAATATAGGACATGTTCTTCATGCCCTTATCAAAAGAGAAAATTCAAGGCATGTTCTTCATGTCCTTTTCAAAAGAGAAAATTTGAATTTTTGATATTTGAATTTTTGGCTCCAAACAAGCCAAGTCAGCCCCAGTCAAAGAGGCACCCATTCAGCCAGCTAAAAATGTATATATAAGGCAATCGAGCTCCTCTCCCTAACACAATTCGGATCACACATATAACAAAGTATCTTTTGTGATGGAGACAAGGAATAGAAGGCTGAATTTGTCTAGAAGAAGAAGAAGACTGAACTCTCTCTCTCTCCATCAGACCATGCACATGTGGCATTCCTCACTACAGTGGACTTCACATGTAGACATAAAGGAAGAATTTTCTAAAGCATTCCAGGGCAGCAAGACCGAGATTCTTGGGTGCAGAAGCAGGCGGAATTTCTGCCCTAGCAGACCAGATCAAGACGAAGTTCTTGGGCAGTTGTTTGACTTGACTAGGAGGGAGTTGGACCAGGTTTGACCAAGACTACTTTGTTGTTCAGTTTGACCTTGTGATTGACTAGAAGATCTAGGTGTGTCTCTTGTTGAACTGAAGAGTTTCTCTAAGTAAAAGGTTGTTGGGTTTTCCCAGGGTTAATGCTTGTGTTCTTGTTTGGATGTCTCTTTATGATCTATTGTTGAGATCTTCTGTGTAATTGCTTTATGATAAATATGAATGCAAGAAAAAGACTAACTAGAGTGTTCCCTCTGAATTTCGCCATAATCTTTTATGCCTACAATACTCATAGACAAGTACAACCAAGTAAAATATGTGATACCAAAAGTGTGATATCAATTTGTCAATGTAGGGTTTCTAAGCAACAATGGAGGATAGAATCTTGAGGTTTCCAAGTACAAACTCTAGATCTAGTAAAATCAAATTTTCTTCTACTTCAATCATCACAAGGGTTTACTATGCACCCCAAATTACCTACAAACCTTAGAAGTGTAGATCAGTGCAAGGGTTTCTATATGACAAGGGTCATCACGTGCCATTTAGGGTTTATAATTATAGATATCAATACCAACATTAACAACTAATAACAAATCTTAGAAATAAGAGACCTTCAAACAATGAAGTCTACACACCCTAGAATTAGATTTCAAAACCTTAGTAAAGTTAAATCAAATTTTATAATAAAAGTGATTATACATACCTTACAAGTTACTTACCTTGATCCTTTATGCGGAATCTCCAAGATGTCATGACAAGATGCCGAGGTCAGAAGACTGCCTTCATAAATATTGCAACTTGTAGCTTATTTTACTTCAATTTCATATAAGATTCTCCACCAATCTTCTAATTCTTGAATTATGTTGCCTTTTGAAGATTTTTATGGCCCTTTAGTTAGATCCTCACAATAGAGATTGATTGTCATTTCACCACAGACTTTTCAAGGAAGAATTGCTATAGCCTATTCTTCAATATAACATATATTATAGACATTCTTTTAGGTCGATGTTTCTTTCAATTTATAGACTTGGTCCTTCGTATATATATGTGTTACAAGGCTGCCAATTTTCTTTGAGATGTCTCGGCCTTTATTTCATTGTATATGATGAACACATGGTTGCAAATTAATCTTATACATGGTGACTGTTCTATGAATCTCGGTTCTCTTGTAGATGCTTCTTCTCCAAACACTTATGCACAAAATCTATATTTTGACTATACATTCGATCATCCACAAATATCATTGTAGTTCAGAGGATTTGGATTACATAGTTCAGACTTTTGATTCACACTTATAGGCCTTGTAAATCAGTTCCAGTACCTCGCCCTTTACATCAAGATTCTCAGCCTTGTGTAGGATACTAAATTAGTTTCCCGATCCTTCAAAACAGGGTTTATATGCCCTTCAACAAACTTTGTTTTTCTTGTCCTAACCACTGTAACTAGGGCTTGAGATTATGCCCAGAATTCGGAACATTTTCTTTCCTTAAGGAGCTTGGTCCTGGATGATTGTTTTCCTTGCTAATTTTGAAGCCCAAGTGACTTTCTTTCTTCCCTTAAGTGAACCTCACTCTGATACCATGTTGAGAAATCTAGGGCAGCATAGTTAGGGCTTCTTATTAAGATGATTTCTCTTTCACTTGACAATTTCTTGTGATTAATTCTTACTTTTTCCCCTTTGTTAGTATATGTTTATCATCAAGACAATTGCCAGAACTTCAAAGACAATAATAGAACATAAAGTATAGGCACTCAGCCAGGGCAAAACCCCTAAGAAGGGGAAAACCAAGTCAAACTCTTCCAGTGTAGATTCAAATCAAGATGAGACAACCAAGACCTCTTGACTAAAACAAGAACTCTTCTCCATCCACCAAGTCGACCTCCTTATGACAACATAAATCTGCTTCAGTTAGAATCTTCGACCTTTACTGCAACACTGTTCCCTTGTTCCTGCAATTCACATAGGTGGCAAACTCGGAAATTTTAGCCAGGAATATTCTTTCTATTCAAATTTCATCCTTCTTTACTTCTCTTCAAAACCTCCTTTTCACACTTCAAATTGCAGCCCTCTTCGAACTTCAATTGCAAATCAACCTCATGAATCAAGTACCTCTAAAACAGGTCGAGTATGGTTGCCATGTATAGAGGTTGGAGTCTATACTTTTGAGGCTGACATGATGAAATTAAGGCCAAATTACGAGGAAGCCGACTTGGTGGAGGATAGACAAAAAATAAATTTTCTTTCTTGACCTTGTAGAAATTTCTATTTTCCCACCCCGATTTTCAGTTTCTCCTTATTTCTCCCATATAGTTAAATGCCCTTTCCCATAACCATACATTTAACAACCGAAAAATAATTTTTTTCTGAAAACACAAATTCTGGAAATTTTACAGAATGCTAGAAATTGCAGAAATAAAAATCAGCAATAACAAACAGCCATTAAAACACATTTAAACACAGAGATTTTTTGTTAATGTGACCCTGGAAAAACCCCCTACAACTCTTGGGGAAAACCAGTTTGAGAGCTCTTTTTTATTTCTGGAAAATGCCTTTTTACAATGAGAAATTTCAGCAAAAATCAGCAAAATCAGCAAGCAAATTTACAACTTATCTCGATTTCTAAGCCTCACAGCCCACTGGAAATTTCCAAACAGCAACACAACGTTGTACGGCTACTGTACAGACGGTACGAACAGACTGTACGGACCTCGATCTTTGTGCAAAAAATCAGTTGCCTCGATCTCTGTGCAAAAACAAAAATCTGCCTTTTACTGCGTGCTCATTCAGCTGTAAGAATTTGCTTAAACGCTGCCTTGGTATGTGTGCCAAGTTGCTGCCTCCTTCTCCTCCTTGTCCAGAAATCTCCCTTGCTCTCTTGCTCTCTCTCTCTCAATCTGCTCATGAAAGAATGAATGATCTTTTCCTCCTTTTCCTCCCTTAATCCAACCCTAAGTGACTTTTGGGTGATCCCTAAATCCAATGGCTGAAATAGATTTAGATCTATGGCTGAGATTAACTGCACATTTAAATCTCACTTTCTATTTTTTAATTCACACCACTTTAATAAAGACCCACTTAGTCATTTATTTCCAAAGTCACTTTTCCTTTCTAATTTTTCATTGACTTTATAAAAGTCATTTTAAAATTAGACTTTAGTAGCTTTATCACTTAAAGTCACTTTTAAATTAGATTTAACTTTATAGGAAATAATAAAGTCACTTTAGGAGTCTCGCACCTACGATACTATCCAATCACAATTGGAAGAATCTAGATTCTTTTCAGGAGCGATCCATCCTCCCGACGTAAATTGAAATCGTCGGTTCCGTTCATACGCTTTCGTTCATAGGCCAAAGATCAAAGCCTAAGGGAACCACTTGTCCTCCGGTACCAAATTTCAACAGACCTTAAGGAGCCCAAGAAGGGTCTCTTATAAATGACTTTGACTTTGACTCAACAAAAATCCTAGAGCACTCAATGGGTGCTTTGAACTATTGACCATTGACCCAAGCATGAAAACCATGCTTTAATAAGTCAATAAAAAAATATTTTATAAATAATTTTTCTTTTCTTTCTTTTGACAAATACAAAACACAATTATGAAGGTCGACACTAGTTACATTCTTCAACAAGTTGAGCACGAGGAGCGCCCAAATGAATTGGCACTTGCAAAGAGGTATGTCCCAGAGGTTTCTTATTATGCTCCCATGGGATTTGGAGACAGGTATATTTCAGACGAGGATACATCCATCTGGGATCCAAGTTCAGTTGACACGAGTGGAGTGGATACAAGAATCCCAGGTTGGAATTGGGATCTAGGTGGGGCTTTCCATCATATACCAGAGGTGCAGGATGACTATGGTGTTGGTGGGATGGTTGACCTAGTAACCGATCGCACACATTCTTTAGGGGAGTTTAAGTCAACACTAGTAGCCAGTCGGTTTATGAATAGACTGTTGAGAAATCTAAGGGGCAACAAGTGTAGGTGATTTCTCTTACTTTGATAACTGCTTGTGATGTATTTTTACTTTGCTTGATTAACTTCTTCTTTCCTTTATTAGTATTAGTGGTCTCTATCATCAAACAACTACCAAATCATAAAGAACAATGAGACACTAGGACATAAGATATAGGCAATCAGCTAGGGCCAAAACCTCTCCAACTGAGAGGAAAACCCACCAGAATTCTTCACTTCTTATAGAACTTCAATCGACGAATTATAAGACCTATGACCCTCGACCAAGACCCTCCAAGACCAAGTCATCCTTTCTTCTTGATGAGCTTTCCTTCCACAGCTTCCAGCAACAACCTTCGACCTTCTAGCAACTTCGACCCCAACAACAATTTCTGCAACTGCGACCTAGCAACTTAAGCAACTTCGACCTAGTAGCTTCACAACTTCGACCTTGATGCAGCTTCAACGCTCCGACCTAACAGCTTCACAGCTTCGATCTAGAGGTAGCTTCAGAATTTCATCTAGCCCAGAAACTGTAGAAACCCCAACGACAGAGAGAGAGAGGCGCCCAAATGGCAAAAACTTCAATCTTGATCTTATTACGCATTTTATATATTTCTATTATAAAAGGATTATAATAGAAATTAGTGTTGATTGCAATATAGGTAAGTCGGACCCGATATAATATATATTGCATTTTATAGTTCCGTTGGGTCCGCAAAGCCTTTATGCATATAGAGGTTGGTTCCGCCAATTGCGATTGCGATGGCTGGACCCGATATAATATATATTGCGTTTTATAATTGTGGTGGGTCCATCATCGCATAACATATTATATATATATATATATATATGGAAAGTGTCGATTGCGATGAGTGATGCGGTTTTGGACCCAATATGATATATATTACGTTTTATTACTCTGTTACGTCCATCATGGCACAGTTTATAAAGGATTGGGTCGATATAACAGTTGATAGCGTCGATTGCGATTTATGACGAGAAGTTAATGGAACATTGGATGGCCGGATCCAATAGAGTTATTTAATTAGGTTAATTCCTTTTCAGTTCCGGTGCTTTGCGTTAATTCTGTTATATAAAGGGAAAATCAGTGTTAAGGTTGAATCTGAAGAAAAGGCAATTGGTTGGGTTTTTTGGTGTTTTGGCCAATTAAAATGCATCCGATATATGCGTAAGCCCAGCATTACACAAGACAACACTGTTCATTATGGCTAAAACAAATTAAACATCATTAAGGCATATACAGAGGAACTCGGCAACGGATTAACAAAGCAGTTATCATCCTCTTTTAAATTCAGTTATGTTCCTGTTATTTCATATTCTTTGAGGTGTCTTTTATCCTCTGTAAAACCCTGTAATAGTTTTTAATTCAGGTAGTTAGAGAAGCAGTTTAGTAGTTTGACAGTGTCAGAGGTCAACAACTGTTTCACAAATGTATAAAAAGAGGTAAATTTACAGAGAAAAGTTTGGTGGTTCGAATTTTGGAGAACATGGAGACTAGACCACTGTATTCCTGATATCATCGTTGATTAATGAAAGAATCAGAAGTTTCTACGAGTTGTTGCATATAGTTTTGTAAGCTTCTCTGTCATGTGCCATGTTATGTTTTCTTCTTTTCAAGTATAGTAATGAAGTTGTAGGTCTTTATTTGCTTATGTAGATAAAGTTAAAATTCCTTAAAAGAGCGCTCCTATACTTGAAGTCCTCATTTACTTTCTAAGTTATAGATAATAGTTTTTGTGAAAGACCAGCATATTGTCTATGATTCAGTTCTTATTATCATAGTTCCTCTAGGTTACAGATAGTAGTTTTTGTGAAAGATCAGCATATTATCTTTAACTTCTCCTTCAAACTTTCTTCATTCATCATTTATATCTAGCAATAAACGGCATTCTGAGATGTTTTGGTCATACATGTATTAAGAGTTAAAGACCAAGTTTTCCAGGTCCTTCATTTGAGAACACAACAAACAATAAGTGACAGTAAATAATATTTATTAATGTCTTAAGCACAATTTCCCCCACAGCCAGGAAATTGGTTTCTTAAGGAACAACTCTTCTAATGATTCCTACCATGATAGTTATACTTTACAACAGAAAACTTGAAACATATACTTGAAAAAAACTAGGTGAGGAAGACTATCTCAATCATACTAGAGATCTTTTACTTCCTCCTTGAATTTCTTATTTTCAGCTTCTTCCACTTCTTCAATGATATGGGCTTCTTCCCTTTGACTTTTGTTGTTGTCCTTCTTCAGCTTTGGACAGTCTCTCTTGTAGTGCTCATCTTCATGACAGCCATAGCATTGAACCTTCAACATGTTCTTCTTTTCTTTCTGAGGACCAAGCTTCCCAAACTTCCCTTTTCTTCTAGCCATGGCAGCAAATGCTTGAGCTTGCTTGCTTGATCCTACATCGATTTTTGCCTTCAACCTTGTTTCTTTGATTTTGCACAATGACCATAGTTCATTGAATGGAGTAGCTTCCTTTTTCCCATAGATGCTTGATGTGAAATTGCCCCATTCCTTTGGTAGTGCATTGAGCACTATGGTAGTCATTTCCTTGTCAGACATTATTTCTCCCAACTCTTGGAGTTGGTCTCTTATTTCTGACACCCTCATAAAGTATGAGGCTATTCCTTCTTTTTTTGATATCTTCATCTTGTAGAGCTTGAGCAGCTTGACAATTATGACCAACGACTTCATTTTCTATGAGGATCAAATCTATCCTCTTCTTCCATGCAAAAAAGTTTGACGACCCAACCAATTTGTCGCTCTCATTGCAGTATGAAGTCATTTTGACATATATAGATATAAAAATACTTACTTGTCAAGTGAAGATACTCCTAGATGATAAAATCCTCAATTTGATGCCTTCTTGATTTTGTTGATGATGTAGATAATAGAAGATGTCTTCTTGGTGAAGATGTCTTTCCTCAAAATTGATCCTTGGCTCAAAAGGAGATCACAGTGATTCCTTGATGATGATGAAAACGCTTTTTTTCCTGCTTTTCTTCCTTCAAGACAATGCTAGTTAAACTTGTTTCACAACCTCAAATTTCAGCCTTTCTTCAAAAATTTTGCAATAACCCTAGTTCACACGTGTGGCTAGAAGATGGACAAATTTGCCTCCTTTCTACTTTGCTTGAATTGACTTCTTTTTCTTGTTATTTCAGCTTGCAAAGGAGACCTTTCTTGGCAAAGAAATTGATCCTTGATGGTGGCTGCAATTTGATACTTGTTGCAGAAGAATGTCCTAATACTTCGTACGTGTGGGGAATATAGCCCAGCAAAATAGACCAAAAAGAGCTCGACTCATCCTTCCAAGAACGCTTCAAGTGTGGAACCCTTCTTTGGATGAGCTAGGGATTAATCTTTGATGCTCTTAATTATTCCTGTCAAATATGATGAGAGGGTTAGTCCTTCTTGATGATTGATGCTCTTAATGTTTTCAAGATGATCTCTTTATACTTCGGCCCTTTTTCTTCGTGTTGCCCTTCCTTGATGTAGTTACCTTAGCTCTAATACCATGTTGAGAAATCTAGGGAGCAACAAGTGTGGGTGATTTCTCTTACTTTGATAATTGCTTGTGATGTAATTTTACTTTGTTTAATTAACTTCTTCTTTCATTTATTATTATTAGTGTTCTCTATTGACAAGCAACTACCAAATCATAAAGAACAATGAGGCAATAGGACACAAGATATAGGCGATCAACCAGAGCAAAAACCTCTCCAACTGAGAGGAAAACCCACCAGAATTCTTCTCTTCTTATAGAACTTCAATTAACGAATTCCAAGACCTATGACCCTTAACTAAGACCCTCCAAGACCAAGTCATCCTTTCTTCTTGATGAGCTTTCCTTCTACAACTTCTAGCAACAAACTTCAACCTTCTAGCAACTTCTCTAACAACTTCGACCCCAGCAACAATTTCTGCAACTTCAACCTAGCAGCTTTAGCAGCTTCGACCTTGGTACAGCTTCACAGCGTCAATCTAGAGGCAGCTTCAAAATTTCATCTAGCCCGGAAACTGTAGAAAGCCTAACGCGAGAGAGAGAGAGAGAGGTCCAAAAACTTCAATCTTAATCTTCTTCTTCTTCGTCGTCCTTTTTGCAACTTCTATCTTGAGGAAATCTAACTTGCTTGAGTGAGTGTGCAAATGAGGTTGAATTCCTTCTTATTTATAGGCTTGTGAGGGGTACGAATTGCTATCTTAAAACCGGCTTGTCCCTTCATGTAGGCCGACTTGATCTTTGTGGGGGCACAATAGGTCTTGGAGGGTCTTTTGACTCTATTTTGACTCAATAAAATTTTCTTTACAATATGTAACATGTCCAAATGGGTCTTCAATACATGACAATGACTCAATTGACTTTATGACAAACATAACAACACTCAATGGGTGCTTGACCTAAAAATAAATTTCCCTTGGACATGACACCCATGCCTCAAGAATACAAATAATAAATTTATTTTTCTCTTTTCATTAAATTCATAAAATCGCAATTACATATGCCATTATGAAGACCGAACCTAGTTACATATTTCAACGCAGACTGCGAGACACATCCTGGCACATCGTTTGTGTGCCAGGTTGCAAGCAAGAATTATTTGGATGAGAGGGCATTGGTATACCACCAGACAGGGCAATGTTAACACAGCAGTGGCATCCCCTTTAGCATGTGAGGAGTTATGTCACTCAAGTCTACCAGGAAAGATGAGGAGATATGACTTGCATCATAGTGGGTTCACAAGCAGAGTGGCAAATACATTGGCACAAGCGGGATACGAGACGATACAGGGTGGTATAGCAGTAGGCAATGGTATCAAGTGGTGCACAAAGATATGGCGCACAGTACAGTGTTATGCAGAGTGCGGGGATATGTGGTTGCACGTAGTAGCGTATGATGTTGCACAACAGGATTTTGGAGTGTTGCCTCCAAAGGGATCTCCTGACAAGGACTTCAAGCATACCATTGAGTTTAGCTTACCCAGGATCAATGAGGGCATGGACAAGCATCTCTTGATCATACCCCTAAGGACTCAAGTGCCTATCTCTCCTCTGTGTTTCTTACAATCACAGAGGATTCGGTTGTTGTCCCTTATGCTCTCATCACGAGCAGTAGGATGCAGGAGGCTCACCTGAGACAATTGAATGGGACACAGTGCATCATGAGAGAGACTTCCCAACTGTTCCATATAGTCAAGGCGCGAGTTGGCAAATGCAGGCTTGAGGATGGCCCGATGTACTGCAAAGATGGCAGACATTCCACACCTGAGCTCACACTTAGGGAGATGCATGATAGACTTTTGGTTGGACATTCTGAGGTATTACATGAGCATGTACAATGAGTGGTACACCTCTCTTACAAGAGGGTTTTTAAACTCCAAACAGTACTAGTGTGCATCATCAAGAGACGGGATAGCAAATTTATCTGCGTGATTTGGGAAGAGTGTAGAGGTTTAGCATGTACCCGGTTGATTATTGATACATGGCATTCATCTATTAGTTGCATATACGGATCAGAGATGAGGCACGGATGGGTTCCAACAAACTACACAGCAGTAGCTAATAGGGGTTGGGAGTTGTGAACTTTCGATTTGGCTAGGGGATCTAGGGATTCAGTTGGTTGCTAGATCCCTCCACTTCTCGATGAGCATGGATAAGACAACAAGTGATCTAATTGATTTGGGGGATGACATGTGGAGGATTGTGAAGGCCTTCACCATGTGGCGATACAGGTTCTCCCTATTATTGCTCAGGATCAAGTCTAGTTGCAGACCGGCAGACTATGACCTCATTGGGATGCATTGGCAGGATGTGCTACATGGTTGTGGGTTTGAACCTTACCAATATTTCGGCATGTGGTTCCAGGGGACGAGGATTCAGTATGAGAGCAATGGGGATTTATTTGTGACCATAGGGGCGCAACGACAGCATGACAGTCACTTTTCGAGATTAGCATGGGACCCTAGCATTACAAGGTTGGGCAGTTCAACCACCATTATGGATGAGCTGGTTTTTATAGGGGGAGACCACTCAGATGGCATATTTGGGGCTGAGATTTGAGGATTGCCTTGATGGGGCCTCGAATTTTTGTTCTTGGAAGGAGAGGATTGGTATGAGGAGCAAGGAGTTTGGGATTCTGTCCACGAGCTGCACCAGCAGATCCTCAGCAACTAGCTCAGCATAACAAGAAGGACGCAAACTCCAAAAGAATAATCCATGAAGGAATCAAAATGAAATAATACCTCGCCTTTCTGAAAAGAAGACAGTTCAAGCCATTTGGACAACTACCTTAGGGTTGTACCAGGGTACGAGTGAGACCAGGAAGCCATTACTCAAAGATAAACTCAGAAATATCAAGATGACTAGGTCTAAGTCCGTTATTTTTTTCCCGACCAGATTCACCCAGATTAAGGACGAGTTAGTCAAGGTTAGGGAGAGAGTCTCAGACAGAGACCTTGTCAATTTTGCACTATTGGGCTACCCCAAGTCATGGGAAAACATAATTGATGCAGTGAGTAGAAGAGAAAAGCTTTCATATTGGGAACGGCTATGGAGTGACTGTGTGCAAGGGGAGATCCAGAAGCAAGCTAAATTTAGGTCTCATGTAAAGACAGAGGAAGAGGAAAACTTTGCCCTAGCTGGCAAAGGGGGCAAGGCCAAGAGCTGTTGAAAATGTAACTAGTTTTGGTCTTCATAATTGTTGTTGTATTCATTTCAATATGTATCTTATGTAATAAACAAAAGAAGAAAAGAAACAGTTATTATTTTAAAGCATGGGTTTCATGCTCTTTATTGATGGTCTTCTAGGTAAAAGCATGTTCTTCATGCTTCTAAGGTTTGTTAGGTCATAGGATTTATTGTCATGAGTCAAGAAAGTCAACATCATTTTTATAAGACCTTTCCAGGCAAAATATATCTCGTAAAATAATTTATCTTGAGTCTAGAAAGTCCTGGAAACCTCCAAAGTACAAGTCGGTCGTGGAAGCTTCTAGTTGGCCTAAAGGAGGGAATTCGACCCCTTGGAAAGGCTATATAAAGGAGCAGATTCGACCTCATTTGGCACACACTCACACACAAGTTCGATCTCTCTTGAAAAGGTTCGATCTAAGGCTAGAAGAGACAAAGGAGGAGGAGTGAAGATCAAGGAGGCAAAAGAATTCCAAGAAGTCAAGGAAAAACTTGTTTTTGGGCTATATCTCTCTCACACGTGAAAATCTAGGGTTTTTGCAGCTACAAAGAAGGTCGAAACTACAGGTCTAAATTGCAGGAAAGCAAGTTGTAGTGTCAAGCTGTCAGAGGAGAGAACTCTCTAACTTGACCTCGTTGACCTTGGGAGGGTCAATTTTACTCAAAGGAAGGTCTCTTAAAGACGTTAGATTAGGGTTTTTGCAGTAACTACAGGGCCAAAGGTACAGGACGAAATTGCAAGGCAGAAGTTGTGGTCGAAGTTGCAGCTAGAAGTTAGTTCTATTACAAGTGTTGACTTGATACTTGGAGGACTTGGTCTAGGGTTTGGGTCTTTGTTGTCTCATTTGAGCAAATTCTATAAGAGAATAGTTTCTGGGTTTTCCCCTTGGAGGGGTTTTTCCGTGGCTTAAAACCTAGCTTTTGTGTCCATTGTCTTTAATATTTTTCTCTTACTATTTGTTTGATGAAGAAAATCTAATAAAGAAACACAAGAAGAATAATAAAGTTCATAAGCAAGTATTAAGGTTAAGGAAAATTGGAATCAATAGTTGCCACATTACATTTTCCAACAAGGGCAAGAAAAATCCACGAGGGGTCGAGTCCAGTCCAAGAGGCAAGAAAAAAAAGATCTCAGCAAAGTGAAGTGCTACTCTTGTCATCAGTTTGGACACTACTCCACCAATTGTCCAAACAGGAAGAAGGGATACAAGAAGGATCATGTGGCAACATCAATAGAGGTGGAGGAGTTCACTTCTAAGTTTGTGGAGTTTTCGCTCATAGCTTGCATGGCAAGATTAGTGGCTAGCACCATGTGGTATATTGACAGTGGATCGTCCTGTCATATGGCCAGGAACAAGGGATATCTTCAGCCAGCTTGCAGAGAAGGATCTGCAGTTTCATATAGAGATGGGAAATTATGGCAGGTACTTAGCACAAGACATGGGTATTGTCAAGCTTGAGAGGGACTCTGGGAATCCTCACTACTTAGAGATGTCATTTATGTCCCATGGTTGAAGAAAAACCTTGTTTCAGTTTGAACCTTGGAAAACAAAGGTTATGAGGTTATCTTAAGCAGAGGAAAGGCTTTCCTCAAGCCCTTAAATTTTAGAGCCATGAAGCATATTGGAGTTAGGGTGAAGAATCTCTACAAGTTACAGTTTGAGACAGAAGTGGCCTTGAGCAAAAAAGAAATCAGTGCGCATAGAGGTGACTTTGGGGAGCTTTGGCATAAACGTATGGGTCACTTCATGGTAGTGTTGAAGATTTTGAGGGAGATTACTACAGGGTTACCATAGTACAGTCTAGATTAGCAAGACGTGTGCAAGGGTTGCACACTTGGCAAGTATGCCAAGACATCTTTTTCCAGCAGAGACAGCAAGGCCAACAGCATCTTGGAGCTGGTACATTTGGATGTATGCAAACCATTTTCCTCTTCATCCTTGATATGATACAGTTATTATGTTACCTTCATTGATGACCACTCGAGAAAGACTTAGATCTTCTTCATGAAGAAGAAAAATCAGGTCTTCTCAAAGTTCATGGAGTTCAAAGCCTTGTTGGAGGACTAGAATGGTAGGAGTATCAAGGCGTTGAGTTAAGACAATGGTGGGAAGCACATCTCCAACACCTTCAAATATTTGTGTGCCAAGGAGGGAATCAAGAGAGAGCTCACCACACATCATAACTCTTAGGAGAATGGGGTGGTTGAGCACAAGAACATGAGCATTGTTGAAGTGGCCAGGGCCATGTTGCATGACCAGGGATTACCTATGTTTCTTTGGGCAAAGGCATGCAACACTATAGTCATTTTGCAAAACTGGAATCCACACAGGGTGCTAGGCAAAGTCACACCAGAGTAGGCTCACAGGCAAGAAGCATGACATGTCTCACTTATGGATTTCCAACAGTCTTGTTTACTGCCATGTGTCTTCAGATAGCCAGAAGAAACTGGAGCCCACGGCAGAGAAGGGCATTTTCGGGGGCCACAACGAAACATCTAAGGCATACAGGGTGTATATTCCAACACTCAAGAAGACAATGATCAAATGTGATGTGAAGTTCGAGGAGGAAAGAGCTCTCAGGAAGTCCTTGCAGCATGAGCAAGGTGCAACAATAGAGGAGCAGCTAATTGTTCTGCACGCCGACCAACACGCAGTTGAGGAGAAAGCGTAAGAATAGGAGAAGAAAGTAGAGCTAGAGGGACCCACTTAACCAATGAGTCCCAGTGCAGGGAGGAAGAGCCAAGTGGGCAAACCAGTTGATTAGGGAGACTCAGGGGAGAATTGGAGCTCCCAGAACCACATTCAGACAAAGTAAACAGTCATAGAGATATATCGGGTACATGGCACTTATGACTAAGGTGATAGACTTAGAGCCTTCCTATTACAAGGAGGCAACTTCTCAACAAGTATGACAAGATGCCATGGTGGAGGAGTATTTCTCTATCATGTAGGATGACATCTAGGAGATTGTGCCAAGACCAACTGGCAATTCAGTGGTTAGTTCAGGGTGGGTGTACAAGATTAAGCATGCAGTTGATGGGAGTATGGAGAAGAGTGTTAGCACCAAGTTTGTACCTTTCCTAAAGGTCCAAAGGTTATGATTATCAATTCATTGTGCAATGGGTTACGTAATGGGCAATGAAAAAAATTTGTGGAAATGTAACATAAGCTTAGGAACTTCTAAACAGTTATTTCACCTAATCCTAAGTGTTCCCTAAGTTTTTGCAGCAAAATCAACCTATCGGAAATCTACAGGTGGCGCTACGAAAATATTTTGTAACACCCATAGAAAGTTTAAAAATGAGTTTCCAAACTACTTTTCAAGTGTCCAAACCATTTTTCAAAAAGCTTTACCCTTATTAAACCTTGATATGACATTTGGCAGAGTTTTCAAGCCTAAGGGAGGGATTTTAAATTAAACCCTAAAACGACAGTTTGCCCTAAATGGTAGTTTCCAGCATTTTCCCTATTTTAGTCACTATGTTCAAGCACAGATTTCAAACATGTGGTGATAAATTTCAAAAAACCAAAAGAGTTTTTTGTTGGTAATAGGTTGATTTCAAAAAACCTCTTTCAGATTTTACCCAGACATCATGGTTTGGAAATTACAGAGGAATCTTTGAGGCTTATTTTTCCAGATTTTGTAATTTTGTTATTTTCTTGTTTTAGTCACTATTTCCAAATGTTGTTTCCGAACACATGGAGATGAATTTGTAAAAACAAAAAGAGGTTTTTGTTGGTAATGTACCAATTTAACCAAACAAAAAAAAAAAAAAAAATCTCAATTTTTACCCAGCTAGCATGGTTTGAAGGATATGAAGGAATATTTGCAGCCTATTTTTCAGGATCTAAATATTTAATTATTTCATGTTTTAGTCATCCACTTTGGGTGCGGTTTTCAAGAATATGATGAATTTTCCAAATCTGAAAAAGGTTTTTGTGGGGAATGAGCTGATTTAAAAATAAAAAATAAAAACCTCTTTTAGTTTTTACACAGCGCTCACGATTTGAGAGATCCGAATATCTCTTTGAAGCCTATTTTTCAAGAATTTGCCAGATTTTTTGAAATTATGTTTCCTATAAAAATGCCAAGTCAACAGTTGAAAGCCGTCTCATCAAATTCGACTTGGGGAACAGACTAAAGATGGGTGAAGAGGTTTTTCAGATCCATTTCTTTAGGATCTTGATGGTTATTGTAATTAATATTTTCCCAAACATTGTGGATCTCAAATTTATGTATTTCTCCTATATAATGAATGAAAAAGAAGGCAGAAGAGTTGGACTTTGAAACAAAGTATTCTTTTGTTGTGTGTGTGATCAAATTATTCATTTTTTCAAGTGCTAAGAGGACTAGGATATTATGTTCATGATACAGAGATTCCTATGATGGTATGCTCAGTCAGTTTCCTTTTGTGATAGTTTCCTTTCTATGTGATATCATTTATCTATTATCTTCTGGTGTTTAAATGAAATAACGTGACAAAATTCATAAGTTAAATGTTCTGGTTCATATGGTTTAGACATCTGTACTATTTCTCCTAAAGCTTGCAAGATTCATGTTTCATGCCCTGCTATAGTGGATTGTTTTCTCCTTCTACTACCATTCAAAGGATGTTTTGTTAAAATTGGCAACTAGGGCCAAACTCCATGTGGGTCATCTTATTCATGGCTGATAATATTTTTACTAGATTCCTCTTGTTGAGAGGTGTAGGATTGATCTAAAGATCATCCGATTCCGATAAGTATTTATGGAGATATGAATTTATTTTGATTATGGACTAATTGTCTAAGTCGGCCAGCAACTTATGTAGGCTCAGAAGCCCAACAGTCGTATCTATTCAACCCCAACGTTTTCATATAAATACAAAAGGTCTCCTCCTCATTTGGACACTCACATCTCAACACATCTCTCTCTCTCCTACGCAGAAAAGAGTCTCTTCTCTCCCTTGCGTAGAAAAGACTCTTCTCTCACACGTGTGGAAGGAAGGGCGCAGATTTTAGGGCTGCAACTGCAGATCGGAAGTTTGACCAGCATTGACCATCATTCTCTCTCTCAAAACTGTGTTGTAGGTGAACCTGACTCTCTATGGAAGGCCGCATTTTTTGTGAAGGAATCAAGCCGATCCGACGGTCGATTTGCAAGATATTTGTTGCTACTGATGTAAATCAGATTTATGTACTATTTCTCTCTGTTGAATTATTGAAGATAAAATAAGATTTGATCAAAGGGTTCCCCATATTGGGGTTTGTCCCTGGCTAGCCGCCACATCTTGTGTCTCTTATCTTGGCTTGTTTTCTGTCAATCGTTTAATGTTCTATCAGCACTTCACTTTATGTACATGTGATTGCTAATCTGTGAATAATAATAAGAAAAAGAAGTAAACTGCTCTAAGCATAGAACATACCATAACTTAAAATGGTATCATAGTTGAGGTGAAGACAAAGCCCAAGCAAGAGCAAGAGCAATCACCAAAGAGAAGGTTGGCAAGGCTATCTAAAAGAACTCATGGAGTCCTCAACACACTTCCCTGCTGAAGATAAGCTTCATGAGAAATCTGACTACCACAGATAGAAGATGTCTCTTGATCTAACATTAGAAGAACAAGAAGTGTTGGACCATGTGAGAGACGGAATTGTTGAGCCTCCATCAAATGCATTTGCTGCTACTAGAAACAAATGGACCAAGGGGGAAGTAAAAGCTACGACGACCATTCGGGAGTCTATCGATAAACGCTTGGTGGCCTACATCTCCGACCTGAACACCTCCAAGGAAATCTACGATACACTGGTGAGTTTATTTAAAGTTAATGATGCAAATCAAGTCTTGTTTCTTATAAATAAGCTAAAGAAAATTAAGAAGAGAAAAGATGAGAGTATGCAAGCATACTTCTTAAGAATCACCGAGATCAAGAACCATCTCCAATCTATTGGGGAGATAATCACTGATAGGGAAATGGCACTCACGACTCTTGGAGGATTACCATCCGAATGGTACATGTGCAAGACTACTCTTCTTAACAATAACATAATTCCTGGATTCGAGGAATTAATGGCAAGATGCCTTCAAGAAGAAACGAGGATAGAAGAACAAGAAATTCCCATACCTAAAGGTCCTACTGCCTTTTCTTCTCATGCTAAGAAAAGAAGTAATTTCGGGACTAAATCAAAAAGAAAGGCTGGAACTAAGTGTGGAAGAAAAGGACGATGTTACATTTGTGATAAAGCAGGTCACTATGCAAGGGAGTGCCGTGAGAGAAAGGACTCACACTGGGATGATGATCAAAATCCCTCTCAAGGCAATCAAAGAAATGGCAGGTCAAATGGTCGAGGTAAAAGAAGAGCTGGAAATCAAGGAAGAGGACAATCATTCAAGAAGGCAAGAAATTCCAGGTATGAATCTAACACTATTGATAATAAGCAGGATGAATATTATCTACCAGCTGCTCTGTCGACCTCTACTCCTCCAGACTCGCTGGGAAATTGGCTTAATGATAGTGGTGCCTCAAGGCACTTCACTGGTTACAAAGAATTTCTCCATAATCTGATAAAGAAAGAAACCAACCTGGAAATTGTACTTGGAGATAATATGAAATCTCCCGTGAAAGGTGTAGGCAATGCCTCTCTTAAATTGAATCAAGGTAATACAATCCACCTATAGGATGTATTATATGTATCTGATCTCAAAAAGAACCTGGTGCCCATTTCGGCAATGGAAGACAAAGGCTACAAGGTGGCCTTTAGCGATGGCAAGGTACGTGCATGGAAAAACAATATTAAAGATGCCTTCACTCTTGGGTTTCGAGTTGATTCATTATATCAGGTCGGAGGAAGTCCACAAGGTGTCATGTCTTGTGACACATCTCTTCAGTTCGAACTATGGCATCGGAGGTTTGGTCACCTTCATTTAAAGCTCTACCTGATGTAAGAGAAATGGTGACCGGGATGCCTGAGTTCAGATTAGAGCAAGAAGGTGTATGTCCCGAATGTGCTGAAGGAAAGCTAAAAAGGGGACCATTCCCCTCAAGCCAAAGCAAGACCTCCGATATATTGCAGTTAATTCACTCAGACATATCTGGTATGATGCCTATGAACTCATTGGGAGGATATTCATATTACCTCACTTTTACAGATGACTATTCTCGCAAGACTTGGATATACTTCTTGATAAAAAGGATGAAGTGTTCCCCTGGTTTCGACACTTCAAAGCCTTGATCGAGAATCAAACCGAAAAGAAGATCAAGATCTTAAGGACTGATAATGGGACTGAATATGAATCTAATGAGTTTCATAACTTCTCTAAAGAGGCTGGCATTAAGAGGGAGACTACTACTCCATACACTCCTGAACGGAATGGTGTGGCGGAAAGGAAGAACCATACGATTGTGGAAGTTGTTTGTGCTATGCTCCATGATCAAAAACTTCCGAAGTTTCTATGGGCCTAAGCTGCAAACACCGCCGTATATGTACAAAACCGATGCCCCCATCAAGCATTGGGTTCCCAGACTCCTGAATAAATGTTCACCGGTAAGAAACCTGACGTATCTCATTTTAGAATTTTTGGAAGCCTTGTATATTTTCATGTGCCAAAAGAAAAAAGGAACAAATTGGGTGCATCTGGAAAGAAAGGAAACTTCGTATGCTATAGTGAAAATACTAAGGGCTATAGAATCTATGTAGTCAGTCAAAGGGAAGTCATGATTAGTCATGATGTCACCTTTGACGAAGATATGGCTCTCAGCAAGGTGGACAACTTTCCTACTTTGAGGAGCTCTCAAGACGCTGACACCAGGGAACCAAAAGAAAAGGATGATGAAACAATGCCTGTTGTGGAAGAACCCATGGATCCTATTGATCCTCCTCCACCTAAGCCTTCCTCTTCTAGGAAGAGGCCTTCATGGCTTAAGGGGACACTTGAAGATGCTGAAGGACACACTGCACCCCAAGGAACCTTCCGTGAAAGTAAGAAACCAAATAGGTATCAGGGATATCTGACCATCATGAACACGATCATACAAAATGAGCCTTCATCATTCTCAGATGCCATCAAGCATCAAGTATGGAAGGATGCTATGACCGAAGAATATGAGTCTATTATGAAGAATGATGTCTGGGAAGTAGTTCCCAAACCCCTAGACAAGACAGTCGTCACCTCTAAATGGCTTTACAAGATAAAGCATGCAACTTATGGAAGTACGAAAAAGTATAAGGCTCGTTTTGTCGCTTGTGACTTCTCCCAGAAGGAAGGTATAGACCATGACGATATATTTGCGCCTGTTGCCAGATATACCACCATCCGCTCGATCATAGCCCTTGCAGCTACACAAGGATGGAATCTACATCAAATGGATGTTAAGACCGCATTCCTGCATGGTTCGATCAAAGAAGAGGTCTATGTAGAGCAACCCGAAGGATTTGAGATTTATGATCGAAAATCTCATGTGTGCAGGTTGAAGAAGGCCCTCTATGGACTGAAGCAAGCACCCCGAGCATGGTATGAAAGGATCGATAGCTACTTGATGAAGCTGGGATTCACTAGGAGTGAAGCCGATCCTAACCTTTACTTTAAGGTTGAAGATGACAAACCACTCATACTAGTGTTGTATGTTGACGACCTTTTTCTAACAGGTGCAAACCCTCTCATTCACAAATGTAAGAGGGAGTTGGTTTCTGAATTTGAAATGAAGGACCTAGGACTAATGCACTACTTCCTAGGACTTGAAGTGTGGCAGAAGCCAGGGAAAATTTTCCTATCTCAAGGAAAATATGTGGTGAAGATATTGGAAAGATTCGGTATGGTAGACTGCAAGCCTATAACTACCCCGATGGAGCTTGACTTCAAGAAGTTAAGTGGTAATATTGTTGGACCTGTTTTATGAAATGCCACCGGGTATCGGCAACTCGTCGGAGCATTAATGTTCTTAGTGAACTCCCATCCAGATATATGCTTTGCAGTCAACACATTAAGTCTAAGTTGCACGAAACGTTGAAACGTTTCAGAGTTTTCGAAACGGATTCGTTTAGAAACGTCGCCTCCCAAAATTGGAAACGTCAGGCGAAACGCCGACTGAAACATAATATATGTATATATATAGAAAAATAAAGTTATAAATAAGTGAATAACACATTATCTTGCAAGTAAAAAGGGAATAAGACCCATAAATGACAATTCAAAAGGAAAACCAAGTCTATATTAACTCTCATAGATGATTACATGATGGTCGAGTTTCGGTCGAGTTTCAATTGAGTTTCAAAGTTTCGGATACGGGTACAACCCGAAACATCGAGTTCCTAGAAGTTTCGTGCAACATATCATTAAGTCAACATATGGTTGAACCTCACCACATACATTGGATTGGTGCTAAGAATTCGTTAAGATATTTTCGTGGCACAATTCCATATGGGTTAAGATACATTGTCGGAGATGTGAGACTACTTGGATACACTGATGTTGATTGGGCAGGCAGTGTGGTGGACCGTAAGAGCACTTTTGGGTGTTGTTTCTCCTTGGGATCTGCTTCGCTATCCTGGATGAGCAGGAAGCAGAACTTGGTGGCTTTGAGCACCGCCGAAGCAGAGTATATTGCTGCTAGCATGGCCTCCTGTGAGGCAGTCTGGTTGCGAAAGCTCTTCAGTGCGCTGTTTGGATTTACATTGGATACCACCGTGATCCTATGTGATAACCAAAGTGGGATTCGTTTGTCAAAGAATCTCATATTTCATGATCGCTCCAAGCATATCGATATTAGGTACCACTATATTCGAGATATGGCGCAGCAAGGAGCAATAAGGCTCCAACATATTGGTACAGATGAACAAGTCACCGACATTCTGACAAAGCCCCTAGGGAAGGTCAAATTCCTGACTTTTCGAGAACGACTTGGTGTCGTTCAAAGACCCTCATCCTGTATGATGTATTGAGCTCTAGGAGCTCCCGGGGGGCGCGGGGTACTTCTTGTAGCGACATACGACCACAAGGTGACTCACCATCCCCTGGTGGTGCACCTTGTACAGGATAAAAGGATCAAACTTTCCCTGTGACACCCCGTGGCGACTGTGGAACAGGATGATTAGTTCTCCTGTGGGCCTGGATGATGTGTTCTCCATGGCGATTGTGGAACAGGATGATCAGTTCCCCTGTGGGCCTGGATGACGTGTTCTCCATGGCGATCGTGGAACAGGATGATTCGCTCTCCTGTGGACAAGATGATTCACTCTCCTGTGGACAAGATGATTCGCTCTCTTGTGGGACAGGATGATTCGCTCTCCTATGGACAAGATGATTCGCTCTCTTGTGGGACAGGATGATTCACTCTCCTGTGGACAGGATGATTAGTTCTCCTGTCAAGGCATCCTACCCATGCAGTCAGGGACTCATGGGAAGTACCTCTCATCTGATCAATGAGCAGGGAAATGAGGATAGGGACCATAGTAGTACCGATGGACGCATTGCTATATCTACCGTACTCCCTATGGTAGGATAACCTTCATTGATCTGGGATCAATGATACTGGTCTGGGACAAGTGAGAGTGGTACCCACTATGACACTTACTTCGGGTCAGTAGAGGACTGGTCTGGGACCAGTGGTACACACTCTAAGACCGACTTTGGGTCAGTGGAGGAAGGTATGATACATCCTCAATCACTTCTTCTGCTTCATAATTCCAGCAGAGCAGAACAAAGCAGAGCAGAATAGATCAAAGCAGAACAGAGCAGAGCAGGCAAAACAGAGCAGAGCAAAGTTGGGGTCAAGATGTACAGGGCAGTGCATTTGATGGATGAATAGTAGTGACCGACAGACGAATTGCAGATGGAGTTCTCCCTAGTTGAGAGGGAGCGTTAAAATTGGCAACTAGGGCCAAACTCCATGTGGGTCATCTTATTCATGGTTAATAATATTTTTACTAGATTCCTCTCGTCGAGAGGTGTAGGATTGATCTAAAGATCATCCGGTTCCGATAAGTATTTATGGATATATGAATTTATTTTGATTATGGACTAATTGTCTAAGTCGGCCAGCAACTTATGTAAGCTCAGAAGCCAACAGTCACATCTATTCAACCCCAACATTTTCATATAAATATAGAAGGTCTCCTCATTTGGACACTCACATCTCAACACATCTCTCTCTCTCCTGCGCAGAAAAGAGTCTCTTCTCTCTCTTGCGCAAAAAAGACTCTTCTCTCACACATGTGGAAGGAAGGACGCAGATTTTAGGGTTGCAACTGCAGATCAGAAGTTTGACCAGCGTTGACCATCATTCTCTCTCTGAGAACAGCGTTGTAGGTGAACCTGACTCTCTGTGGAAGGCCGCATTTTTGGTGAAGGAATCAAGCCGATCCGACGGTCGATTTGCAAGATATTATCTGCCCTAGTTTAGGGCTGATCTAGGGTTTGTTGTCGCTGATGTAAACCAGATTTATGTACTATTTCTCTCTGCTGAAAGATAAAAGAAGATTTGATCAAAGGGTTTCCCCATATTGGTGTTTGTCCCTGGCTAGCCGCCACATCTTGTGTCTCTTGTCTTGGCTTGTTTTATGTCAATAGTTTAATGTTCTATCTGCACTTTACTTTATGTACATGTGATTGCTAATCTGTGAATAATAATAAGAAAAAGAAGTAAACTGCTTTAAGCATAGAACATACCATAACTTAACATGTTTGATATGTCTACAGTTTGCCATCTACCCTGCCTTTGTCCATCTTGATTCATACAGTTAAGATCATGGTAATTGCATCTAAAAACTTGATTTGTTGACTTCGTTGCCCAATAAATTACTTCTTCCCAACCACCACACTCAAAATCCAAAAACCATACTGAAGATCTAGCCATTGTTTGAAGACACAAATAGTTGCTAAGCTTAGTGATTAGGTTGTCAGAGAGAGACCTCTCTAGATTGAAGGGGCTAGCCTTCAATCTGCAAGATTGGTTTGGAAAGGTTACCTTAGGGAGTTCTCTTTTACATTCAAGGAAACTTTCTAAGTGATAACAAAGTGTAAGGCTAGATTCATGGCCAAAGGATTCTCTTAGGTCAAGGGGATAGACTATGATGAGATGTTCGCCCCAGTGGCCTAATATTCATCCATTAGGACTATTATGGCGATTGCAGCGCAGACGGGGTGGAAGATCCACCAAATGGACATGAAGATTGCCTTCCTTAACGGAGTTGTTGAGGAAAAGATTTATGTTGAGCAGCTTGAGGAATTTGAGATTTTCAGTAGAGAAATGCATGTTTGCAAGTTGAAGAGACCTCTTTATGGGTTCAAGCACGCATCGAGGGCATGGTATGCCCAAATAGACAGCTACATTCTCAGATTGGACTTGACCAAGAGTGAAGCTAACATTGACCTGTACTATATTGTGGTTGAGGGCCAACCTCTCATTCTTGCGTTATATGTTGATGATTTGATATTGACAGGGGATGAGGAGCTCGTCTATTACTGCAAGAGAGATCTTGCAGAAGAGTTTGAGATGAAGTATATAGGTTTTATGCACTATTTTCTTGGATTGGAGGCTTGGAAGGCTCATAGGGAGATATTCTTGGGATAGGGCAGGGACGCAAAGGATATTCTCAAGAGATTCCACATGCATGATTGCAGGCCCATGACCATGCCTCTAGTCACAAATTGGAGGAAGATGGATGCTACCAGAGGTGAGCAAGTGGATCCCACTCTCTATAGGCAGCACATAGGGTCGTTGATGTATCTAGTGAACACAGGACCAAACATTTGATTCGTAATCGACCAATTGAGCCAATTTGTGGTTGAGCCGACTAGAGTGCATTGGGTTGCTGCCAAGCACATGTTGACGTATCTCAAGGGCACAACAAATTATGGTTTGTTGTATAGATAGGTTGATGGAGTGAGTCTTCAGGGATTCACAAATGCAGATTGGGCAGGGGTTTTAGCAGACAAGATGAGCACTTTAGGTTGTGCTTTCAGTATTGGATCAACATTTAGCAATTGTTACCTGGTTCAACAGGAAGCAGAGATCAATGACACTAAACTCATATGAGTCCAAGTATATGGCTACCATCTTGGCATCTTGAAAGGTTATTTGGTTGAGAAAGCTACTTGTCGGGTTTTCCATCCGAAGTTGGAGCCCACAGTCATAAATTATGATAATCAAAGTTGCATCAAGCTTTTTGAAAATACAGTGCTACATGACTGCTCCAAGCACATCAAGACCATGTACCACCATATCAAAGATTGTGTTCAGAGGGGCAAAGTCAAATTTTAGTACGTACCTGCAGAGGAGAAAACAACAGATATCTTGACCAAAGCGTTAGCAAGAGGCAGATTCGTCTTCTTCAAAGATAAACTGGATGTAGTACAGAACACCTTCCTCTCTAAGAGGAAGTGTTAATTAAAGTTAGAGATGGAAGGGTTCTGCTAAATTCTAAATTTGGCTAAGGGACCTACAAGTGAAACTAAGGTGCAATTATACTTTCTCTTCATTTTGACTTAGGAAAATTCTATTTTTCCTATAGTCAAAAAGTAAATCAATCTCATCTATTCGTGGAGTTTGATGGGCCAATTCTACTTGAGTTGATGGGTTAGTTCGATTTTATAAAAAGGGAAGGGCGCAAACTTGGCTAATCAAATTACACACTAGAGATTTGTGTGTTCATCCCAACAAAGGAGATTTTCTAGATCAGCACATTAGGGAAGAGAATAGACGTTAAATTGCCTCAAAATTTCTATAGCTAGTGTGTTTCTCTTTTAGGATCGAGTTAGGTTGCTCAAAGGGACTGATTTAGACTATAACAGCTGTGCACCAGCCTGTAACAATTGTGCATGCAAGGAGGCTGAGTTGGTTAGAGGAGCACAAATCATTATGTTGTGGGTCAGCGAATCGAAGGGGAATTTTTCCCAATATATGTAATATTTCTGAGACTTTTGCTGAGAATAATAATAGAACACACAAGTTGGCAGGTTTTCCCTATTAAAATTGGAACTAGGACCAAACTCCATGTGGATCATCTTATTTATAGCAACTGATATTTTTCTTGGATTCCTCTCTCCAAGAGGTGTAGGATTGATCTAAAGATCATCTGATTCCAACAAGTATTTATGGAGATATGAATTTATTTATATTATTTGACAATTTGTCAAGGTCGGCCAGCAACCAAATAACCCCCAACTCAACCTCAACGTTGCATTTAAATAGTGGAGGCCTCAAGTCATTTGTTACACACATCTCTCATGATCTCTCTCCACTCGGTTGGGTTTGGTGGAAAGAGAGATCAAGTGGGAGACCATGGATCTAGCCGCTATCACAAGAAGCCTAGTTGCAGTTTATGAAGCCCTAGCCACAGCAAGATGAGGGGAGATCTAGCCACAGCAATGGAGGCCTAATACGCAGCTCAAAGAGAGACTAAGCCACAGTCATCTAGCCACAGTTAAAGATGCCCTAGCTGCAAGAGGGAGCCCTAATCCGTTGTTAAAGAGGGCTCCCTCTTGACACTCTTTCCTTCAAACTTGGGTAAACCTGTGATAAAAACCATTAACACCTCCTCCCAATGCTGACTTGGAATGGATAATGGTTGTAAAGGACTCAGGGTCATAATTTTCACAACTTTATTTTGTTGGCAAACCAAAATTTTGCAACAAACTTTTGGATATTAAATTTAAGGCCATCCCAAAAAAAATTCCTTCTTGACCCTGTGGCAAGTTTTTAAAAATCCTAAATGCCTACCTATAAAAGAGTTGTCCAATTCCAAAAGAGCCTTTTATTTGAGTTGGGAGTTCTTACATAGATATGAGCGATCTTTGTACCATAATGAATCATTTTTCCAGATAAATGTATTAGATGCATTGGGATCTTGCTACACCTTTTGAATGAGCCTCCACACCTCTTCGTTATTCTTCCATTCATCCCTTGCTTAAGATATCCAATCAAGTTGGATAATCGAAATGGCACAGAGAAATGCTTCCACGTCCTCATCCCTTCTTGCAAGTGCATCTGCAACAACAATTTGCTTCTCTATTTTGAAGATGATTTCAAAGTCATAACCCAACATCTTTGTTACCCATTTTTGTTGCTCTTCTGAAGATAATGTTTGTTCCAAGAAGTATTTAAGACTATCATGATCTGTTTTCGCTTTGAAGTGTCTTCCCATTAGGTAAGCGAGCCATTTCTTCAAAGCATGTAGTATTGCCAACATTTCCTTCTTATAAATAGGTTTGTGTAAATACTTTCTCTTGATTGGACGACTTTCTAAAGCAATGGATCTTCCTTCTTGCATTAAAACAGCATCAATGCCATTTCCTTAGGCATCACATTCCGCAATAAAAGTTTTTGTGAAGTTTGGTGTAGCTAACACTAGAGCTTGGCACATTGCCTCTTTAAGATGTTCAAAGGATTTAGTTGCTTCTGGAGTCCAAATAAATGCATCTTTCTTTAGTAATGTTGTTAGTGGTGTTGTTATTTTCCTATAATTCTTAACAAACTTGCTATAATATCCTGTCAACCCAAGAAATCCTCAAGGACGCTTTAAAGTTGTGGGGATTTTCCATTCCTTTATGGCTTTAATTTTGTTAGAATCTACCTTAACACCCTTATGAGATAGAATATGACCCAAATATTCCACTTCCAGTACCCAAAAGAAACATTTGGAGGGCTTTGCATACAATTGTTTTTCCTCCAATAGTTTGAGCACCATGTCAACATGTTTAACATGATCTTTCCAAAACTTGTTGTAGATTTCTATATCATCAAAAAATACTAACACAAAATTTCAAAGGAAGAGTTTGAAAATGGAATTCATCAACCCTTGAAATGTGGAAGGTGCATTAGTAAGGCCAAAAGGCATGACATAAAATTTATAATGACCTTCATGAGTTCTGAATGTTGTTTCTGAAATGTCTTCAATCTCCATTGCTCCATGTAGTTCATCCAACAATTCATCAATGATAGGAATGGAAAATTTATCTTTAATAGTGAGCTTATTGAGCTCTCTAAAATCCAAACACATACGCCATGATCCATCTTTCTTTTGCACCAATACTACTGGAGAAGAAAAAGAACTTCGGCTAGGCTGAATTATACCTACCTCTAACATTTTTGCCACCATACGTTCAATTTCACTCTTCTGGGCATAGGGATATTTGTAAGTTCTAATATTTGGTGGAACACTTCCTGGAATCAATTGAATAGAATGATCATGATCACGAATAGATGGGAGACCTTTGGGAGCCTCAAATACCTTGGAATGATTGTCAAGGACTCTTTGGGGATCTAGAGAATTGGATGATTTAGATGTTTGAACTTCTAGTGAGCATAACTGTGCAACTCTGCCCCTCGTTGTTCCTTCCTCAAAAGCCAGGTCATGTCATTAGAGCTTATTATCTTCCCAGGTTTCCCTACGATATCCCTTAATTCAATTTTCTTTCCTTCCCAAAAAAGTTTCAAGAAAAGTTCTTGAAAATTAATAGATGTCGTCCCCAAAGATTGTAACCATTAGACTCCTAATACAACATCAGCACCACCCAATTGGAATGGAAAGAATTAGACTATTCAATACATATACCCCCATGGTTAGATTGATATTATGGCACTTCCCTGAGCAATTTATTGTTCCTCTTTTTGCAACCATCACTTGACACTCTGGTGTTAGATATAGAAAGCAATTCAAATAGTTGGCTATCTTAGAATGAATAAAGTTATGGGCACTACCTAAATCAATCAGCACTATTATATTTTCCATCTTGATATATCCTTCTATCTTGAGAGTTTGAGTGGTAAATCCCGCCAATGCATTACAAGATATGGTTAGATTCATTTCTTCTTTTTCAATCCTTGGGGTTGGTTCCTGGTGTATATTTTTTTTCTTTCGATGTTTCTTGTTCCTTTTCTTCCTCCTCTTCACAATCTATGTAAAATAATTTATTCTCAGCACACTTATGACCTATCGTGTATTTGCTATCACAACTATAACAAAGCCCTTTTGCTCCTTTTTCCTCCAATTGTTGTGGTGTCAACCTTGTAAGTTGTGGAAGGTTGGGAGTAGTAACACTTCCCTCTTTATAGTTGTAAGTGGTAGATCTCCTTGTTGCCATAATTTTGCTTTCAACTTTTCTTGCACCCTAAATGCATTCTCCAATGACGTCAGTTCCCAAAAGCAAACCTCATGTTGGATGTTATCCTTTAAAGTCCCTAGGAAGACATCAATTAGATGCTCCTCTAGAATATCAATTACCTTGATATTTACTCTTTGGAAATCCTCAATTTGCTCCGCAACTGAACCCTTTTATTTGTGATTTATCAATTGGCCAAAGAAAGTATTGCTCTTTATATCCTCATAGTGTGTTATCAATTCCTCCGTAAAAATTGTCCAAGTGACAAGTGATTTACAAGAACAAAGCCATCGATATCACAAACTAATTGGGTTTTAAATATAAAAATGCAATGCGTACCTTTTGTGTGTGTTGCACATCGTGCAGATCAAAGAACTGCTCCATCTATAGTATCCATGTTATCGGATCCTTGCCATCAAACTTCCTTATATCGATCTTTGGAATATGGTTGGTCTTCAACCCAAAGTTAGTCTCTAAAATCATGATTCACATTCCTTTTGTTCTCACCATGAGTTTCATGAACTACCTTGTCACAACTAGGAAGCCTTTCATGTAGCAATTTTGTCAAAACTTCCTTCAAACCTTCCATGTCTGCTTTTAAACCTTCCATGTCCCCTTTAAAACCTTTTATTTTTGCTTCTAAACAATCCATCTTAGCTTCCAATTCATTTTTGGTTGTTATTGGTGATAGAAAAAAATTGTTGCACCTATTCCCGTAATTTTGATATATCATGTTGCATTTCTTCCTCTTCTTCATGCATCTTAGTAAAGCTTTTCGAAGGCTTAATGGGTGTAGTTTTTTTTGGTTTGGGAGGCATCTTGGAACCAATTAATGATATCTAGGCTTCACTATGCCCTTTGAATCACTTCAAATTGATTTTTCAAACAAAATTTATGCAAATTTAAATATACACACCTTTTAAAAGCTTGATTTTGAGCTTGTTGATAAGGCTAAAATTGAAATTGTTGTATCTCTGTGATTTCGGCCTCCCACGGTCCGAAATTGCATGCTAAAGTTGATCTAGGTGGATATTGGTGGCCACGTGCCTATTCCACTTGGACCCTCACCATTGTTCTTTTAGGTTTTTTAGTGTCCTTAATTGTAGCATAGTTTACTATTTTTGGCATTTTTTCGGGTCCTAAACTTCCAGAGCCATTTTGAGGCCCTAAACGACATTTTTTGGCAATATTCCTCTAGCAATTTCATAGAATTCGTGTTTTCAGTTGTAGTCCTCGGAGAGATCTTTCCAACGAGGTATCATGCGCATCAAACAGAGATAATATAACCAAGTTATGACCCCAGGAAGTTGGCTGCCCAACTAACCCCAACGGGGCCCATAAACTTTTGGTGTTACATCTCCTCGGGTTAGGATTTTGGTTGTTTAAGGTTTTTTCTTATTGTTCAATAATAAAAAGGCCCTTGAGCCTCATTATAACTCAGTTTAGAGGCACATAGCCGACACATCTCTTCTCAGAGATAAGCTACCATTGCCCGAGCTAGTCTCATTTCCATTCTATTTGTAAGCATATTTCATTATTTGATATTAATGAAAGGAAGCGTTATTTCTGTTGCATCTCTGTATTTATGGTTATATCTGTAATTTGTTGAGTTCTTAAATTCGGATCAGAAGTAACCCTATGTGTCTTCTTTCTAGCCCCACTAGTTAGACCAAGATTGGATCTTCAAGATGAAGTTATGTCAAATCTCACACAATGACCTAATTATGGATTGGTTCAGTAGAGCGAACTTGTACAGTATGTCACGTGTCATACTTTTAACCTTCGGCACTAAAAATGATACACAAAGAAGTCAAAACTACACTCCGTGCACTTTTTGTCACTTTTTACGAAATTCAAATTTGATGCTTGAAAAGAAAGTTATGATGATTTTCCCTGTACACATGTTTAAGATTGAATTATGGAGCATGCAAAAACCCCAACTTCCTTAGACCATATCTTCAAAAACATAGTAAACCAAGGTCTGAACTTTTTACACGGTATTCATCAAGATGACATGTTTGAAGCATCGAAACCCTAGGATCCAGAGCTCTAATACCAAATGTTATGTAGCCAGATCACAAAACAGAAGAAAATAATAATATAGAGCAATGACTCAAAAATAAGCCTCTTCAAAGGAGCAACCTCCTTTTACATCACATAAATGAACAATTCTTGGATGATTCAAATGACAAGACCGCCTTGGTGTTGAAAAATGTGTAACTAGGTTCGGCCTTCATAAGTTTGAAATGTATTATTGTAAATTATAAAATGAAAAGAAATTATTATTATTGGAGCATGGATTTCATGCTCAATTTCTTTTATTTTATAGGTCAAGCACCCATTGAGTGCTTCTAGGGTTGTCCTAGGTCTAAGAGTCATTGTCCTATATTGAAGACCCCAATGGGCACATTGTATCTTGTGAAGAAAAATTATTTTTTGTCTTTAAAGTGTCGAAATTCCTTCCAAGATCAAGTCAACCTAGAAGTTGTCAAGTTGGCCTAAGTGAAACGCCATGTCTACCCTTGAAGAGCCCTATATAGAAAGAGGAACTCGTCCTCCAAAGGATCACTCACTCATCTCTCATTCCATGTGAAAAAGAGGACAAGAAGAGGTCGAAGAAGAAGGACGAAGAGGAGGTCGAAGGAAGTCAAAGTGCTTGGGCTAGTTCTCTCTCACGTGCAAGTTGAAGCTAGGATTTTTGCACAAGGGTTGTCTTTAGTCCGATATTGGAAGGAAGAGAGAAAAGAAGTCAAGCAAAGGTCACTTAGGGTGTCTCTCTAGCCTTAAGTCTCAAGGAAAGGCAATCGAAGGGAAAAAGAGGTTCTGTTAAACACACATGGTGAGCGAGAACAAATAGTAAAGATAAAACATGCAGTACATTTTTTATTCACAAATGATGTATATTTATGGTACATTATGTGACGTTGGGATTCACATCCCAAGGTCCCTTGGACTGCTTTGTCACTTCGCTTCCACATCCATTTAGGATTAGGGCTCCAAACATCCCCCCTCAATCCGAAGGGTTATTATGAGTCCAAGAAGAGACCTGTAATACAAAAGTGCAAATATGCATGGCAGCACTAGCTGAATGTGCTCTATGAAATGTTGGTATAAAGGGCGATGGTTTAAGGATGACCACCAACACTGGAACGCTTAGTGCAGTTCCCGGAACTCTTCCAAAACTGGCAAGAAGATGGAGTCTTCTGCTAGAGGAAGTGATCCTATTGTTTTAAAGAGGGAAACCTTCAACCATAAAAGGGAGGTCTAACCCCGCATAAAAGGTAAAACTTCAACCTGAAAAGGGAAGTCTCAACCTGTGATGGTTTAAGGATGACCAACAACTATGGAATGCTTAATGCAATTCCTGGAACTCTTCCAAAGCTGGCAAGAACCTGGAGTCTTCTGCTAGAGGAAGTGTTCACAATTTTGTTCCCGGGACTCTTCCAAAACTGGCAAGAAGCTGAAGTCTTCTGCTAGAGGAAGTGTCCCAGATTGCCAACTGAAGGCATGTTCAGGCATCTTTGTCTTTGGCTACAACTCTGAAACTGGTGTGGCAGGTTGTGTCTCAGGCTTTCTTGATGTGGCTTTGAAGCTTGTAGATGACCATCATTCCCCCCCTGTCAGATACAAGGTGAGATGATGGAGAAAACTCAACTGTAAGACTGTTCAATATTATGGAACAAGTTCTAACATGTGTTTGGAATATCTTCTTGGTTGTTGATGCCCATTGCCAAGAAGCGATCCATCCTAGATAAATCTTTGTTCTTGCAGGACGTTTGTTTATGAAGCATCTGTGAGAAGAATGACTGGTTTTATGACAGTGCTTACATGGATGAAGATCAAAACAGTGATCTTTCAGATGGCCAACTCGATCACAGTGTTGGGATTTTATAATCTGTTGTTGTTGTTGTTGTGGAAGAGGGGCAGAGTCTGGAACAGCTGGAGCTGAACTATCATAAGGAGCAGGTGAACTGTCATGAATGAATCCAGCACTCTGAAACTGAATGGGCTTTGAGTAGTCTGGAATATGAAAGGACAAGTCCTTCTCATATCCAAGACCAGCTCTATGCTTGTTGTGGACAAGTTGTTCCCAAGGTCTGATGATGGGCTTGGGAAGTGCAGGCTGAACTTCTGCATCTGCATCTAACCTTGCTGCTTTGTTTGGTACTAAATCTGAATGAACTGTAACATTATTAACATGCTGCTGATGGGTGGTTGTCTCAATGTTCTGAACAAAAACAGGTTCAGAATGGTGTCTATTTTGATGTAGCTCTTCTTGCTGTAGCTGTGATTCAAGCTGCAAAAAATCAACATTTTCCTGTGCATTTTGTAGACATGTCTGAATTTCTGAGAGAAAATCCTTGCTGATTTTGACTATATTATTCATAGTAGAGAGTATTATATTGTCCACTAACTCTATTATTGCACTAATTAGAGCCATTTTTAATCTTCAAAAAATAGTGAAACGATGAGGAAAAGTGACGCAGGGCTAGGCCTGCAATACCCAGGATCATTAATATCTAAAACATAGAAGAATGCATCCCAGCGTTTACCGAATCAAAAACTTCAATCACTGGCCAATTCACACTTTCCCATTTCAACCTGCGAAAGCCTTCCAATATATGTTCGAAATCATTCAATATTATCAATCTTGATCCACTCACCTTCAGGCAAAAACAATACTCAAATGCTTCCTAAACCATGCCAATATTCACATGAGATTATACACATCATCCCAAAATTTCACCATACTTCTATGATTAACTCACATACTTTCATCATAACGTATTCCTATTTCATAGGGCTTTTGTAAAAACCAAATCACAAATCTTAAAATATAACTTTATACAAAAGTTCATTTCCAATCCATGAGTATAGACTTTCATACTCATCATTCAATTCATAGAACCAAATCATGCACCTTTTACTTTAACGCACTCAATTCAGTACATGGAAAGTATGAAAAACCAAACTTTGATGTGCGCCCTTGCCCTTTTGAAATCACTTCATATTCAGTGTATGCACATTTGCTCTCTTCAAATATTTTTTTAACAAACTTCTGGGATTTAAAAAAACCATGCTTTATATCACTTTCATGCAATCTACCCAAAACTTCATTCACATGTCAATTTAGAAACTACATTCATCATTTTACTTCCAACATATACTTCATAAAACCCTCAAGCTTTGTGAACACCCATTCAAAAGTCTTATAAAAGAATTTAACTATTCAAGCCCAATAGGAAAAAATCTTCATTATAGATTTCTCACCCATTTCATTTCGACAGAACATTTTACGGTTTTTTAAGTCGAGAAAATTATCTTTCATAACTTGGAGCGTTAGTTGAATAATCTCCTTCACACCATCCCAATATTTAAGAGAGCATAGATCCCTGAACAGGATAGATCTTTTCATATCGTTCACATGGAGAAATATTTATTGCGAAAATCCACATCTATCAGAATCGGTCTTGCTACTTATACTCGCAAATTTCAAGTGATAAAATAGATTTCTAATCAAGGTGTTAACCATAGAAGACAAAGCCATAACTGAATGGAAGACAAAGAAGACAAAGAAAAAGGCTCATATCCACTGCCACTAAAAAAGCCAATACCCTCGAACCTCCAAAATCACTCGTTTTGCCCCCACAATTTCACATCCTATTTCATAGGTGTAGAGGACTCTGCTGACTCTCTCATTTTCTTCGATACCCGTTTGTTCATTTTCTTTGATACACGTTTGTTCATTTTCTTTTTGCCATGTTGGAACTAAGGCTTGTGCAAGGGAGCTTGTTGAAAAAAGTGCTCGAAGCCATTAAGGATTTAGTTACGGATGCCAATTTCGACTGCTCGGCAACGGGGTTTTCTCTGCAGGCCGTGGATTCCAGTCATGTGGCCCTCGTGGCCCTTCTGCTAAGGTCGGAGGGTTTCGAGCATTACAGATGCGATAGAAATCTGTCGATGGGGATGAATATCAACAACATGTCCAAGATGTTGAAATGCGCTCGGAATGATGATATTATCACCATTAAAGCGAATGGATATAGTTACCTCAAAATCTACCATTCAAATCGCTATCCTTAGAACATGATTTTCTCAGTGGATCGAATTCGGTGAGTTTCTCAGACGTTCACCGAGCACAGATCGAACTGGAACTCGAACTCACGGTGGAATTCGAATTAGGGTTTGATGATTCAATTACCGAGAAGGATTGGGAACAGAGAACCATGTTCGCCATGGATGGCGTCTGTTATTCCATGCTGTAACTCTGAAATATTTCTGCTCATGTTTGGCTCTCTGTCGAACATGGGAGCGCTGAGCTGAAAGCACAAATGCCCACGCCATACCACTCGTAAGTTTGCCAAGAGTTATAACACGTTGGAAGTACAGAGGTAGAGCAGCGCTGGAAGGACAGAGGCGTTATGTCAGGACAGAGGCGTTATGTCAGGACAGAGGCAGTAAGGCAGAGAAACGTTCAAGTGAATATGGCAGAAATAAATTGCACAGAAAGGGCATAAACAAATGGCTCAAATTAATTATGCAGGGCAAGAGTACGCTTGCTCTGATACCATGTTAAACACACATGGGGAGCGAGAGAGATATAAAAGATAAAACATGCAACACAATTTTATTCACAAATGGTATACATTTATAGTACATTATGTGACTGTTGGGATTCACATCCCAAGGTCTCTTGGACTCCTTTTGTCCATTCGCCTTCCACACTAACCCATTGAGGATTAGGTATCCAACAAGGACAAAATGGTAGAAAAATTGAAAGGTAAATTTAGTACTATGCGTTAAACCTTTTCAAACAAATTCATAATCTTAGGTAAAATTCTATGTCTATAAAAGAGTATACAAAAGAGTTTTATAGGTTAAGCATAAGATTCGGCGATGTGGAAGAAGATCCTGGCTAGCTAGATACATTAATGGATTAAGATTTGAAATACAGGATGAGTAAAATATTTTTTCTGTATTAGTTATTGAAGAATCCTACCAAATATCCCTTAAGATAGAAGAGAAGTTGATAAGGAAGCACAACCAGAGAGAAAGGGGAAAAGTACAACAAGAGGTAGAGGAAAATCAAACAGAGGGCAATGAGTTGGAATATTTCATATCTAAATATAACAAGGAATAAATTCCTATGAAAGAACATCGTCATCGAGAGAAAGCAGTTCCTATTAGCCAACATCATTGTCAAGAAGCCACAACTCCTATAAGCCAACATCATCATTAATAGGAGGATATTTTACAGGAAAAAAACCAATCAACATGGTAGAGGAAGAACGTTTGTAGTTAGATGCTATACATCTAATATAATTGGTCATAAATATAATGAATGCCCAGAGAAGTGTTCTAGTCAAGGAAGCACACATATTGCACACATTAATACATTAAGTATAAAACCCTTTGTACATGAGAATGCACCTAGAATTGGACAATATTTAATGATGAAAAGAACTTTATTGAAATCTATTAAAGAAGTGAAGGAAACTTTGGCACATAGAAAACTATTATTTAGAATTTTTTGTAAATCAATGGGAAAAACTTGCAAAGTTATTATAGATAGTCGAAGTACAAAAAAATCTAGTATCTACAAAAATGGTAGAAAACTTAAAACTAAATAAAACCATAAATCCCACTCTCTACAAAGTATCATGGTTGTAGAAGGGACATCGGATACTAGTTAATTAGCAATGTGAATTAGAGTTTCAAATAAGAAATTACGAAGATAGAGTGATTGTGATGTTCTTCCTATGGGTGTATGTCATGTGTTGTTAGGAAGGCCTTGGAAATATCATAAAAAACAATCCATGAAGGAAGGAAAAATACATATAATTTCAAGAAGGATGGTGAAAAACATACATTTTTTCCTTTAAAAAATGTAAGTGTATCAGAGGAGAATAATCCTAAAATATTTTTACTTAGCGACTAGGAGTTTTTGCAAGAAATCAAACATGAAGAGTAAACTTTTCTTTGATTGGTAAATCAAAAGAAATCCTCTGAAGAACAAATTTGAATGATTTTCAAGAAGAAATTAAAACGATTTTGAACAAATTTCTTGATATGGTAGTGGATGACTTATTGACTAAATTTCCTCCCATAAGGAGCATTAGTCATCACATAGATTTAATTCCAATTGCTAGCCTTCCAAACAAATCAAGTTATAAAATGACTCTAGAAGAGAATGAAGAGATTAGTAACTAAGTACAAGAATTATTAGATAAGGGTCTAATTTGATAAATTTAAGCCCTTGTGCTCTTCTAAAAATATTAACTCCAAATAAGGATACGGGATGGAGAATGGGTAAGGATTCCCAAGAAATAACAAAATTAAAACTCTTTATTGGTTTTCGTTACCCCGGATTTCTGATATAATAGATTTGTTTAAGTGGGGTTGCATATTTTTTTGAAAATAGACTTAAAAAGTGGATATCATAAAAAAAAAAAGAGAAGGTGATGAGTGGAAAACAACATTTAAAACTAATCATGGGTTATATGAATGGTTGGTAATGCCTTTCAGGCTTACCAATGCTCATAATACCTTTATGAGGTTGATGAATGAGGTATTAAAATAATTCATTGTTAAATATGTTATTTTTTATCTTGATGATATCCTAATTTACAATTAGACAAAAGAAGAACATTTAAGGCATGCTAGATTGGTATTAAGGAAATTGCAACAAGATAAGTTGCTAGTTAATTGGAATAAATGCAACTTCATGAAGAGATAATTATTGTACTTTGGTTTTGTGGTGTCAAATGATGGCTTAAAGATATATTAGGAAAAGAAAAATGCCATGGTAATATTCCATACCCCAAGGATGATTTCTGAGGTAAGAAGCTTCCATGGTTTGGAACGTTTCTATAAAAAATTCAACATAAATTTCAGTTGCATCAGTGCTCTAATTGTAGAGACAATCAATAAAGTAACTAAACATTTTATTAGGAAGAATCTAATAATAAAATCTTTGATTCGTTTAAAAAAAAAAAAAAAAGTCATAGACCACCCTATCCTTGTGCTACCATACTTTAATAAACCTTTCCAGGTTGAGACTAACATGAATAGAATTGCAATAGGAGTTGTTCTAAGTCAAGAAGGGAGACTAGTTGCTCAGTTCAGTGAAACACTTAATCAAGCAAAAAAATAATAATTGTCATACGATAAAGAGTTCTATGTCATTATACAAACCTAAGAGTTCTATGCCATCATACAAACCTTAAAGAAATGGAGACATTACCTCATGGAAAAAGAAATTATCCTTTATGCCCATATTCATTCTTTATAATATATTAACAACCAAACAAAATTGAGACGAAAACATGTTAAATGGGTTGAGATTCCTCAAAATTTTACATTTATTATCAAGCATAAAAATGGACAGTCAAATGAAGTGGAAATTTATTAAGTAGAACCAATATAGTTTGTGTGAATTCCAGGTGAATATTGTAGGGATGCATGAATTGAAAGATAGGTATAAATCTTACCCACATTTCAAATATTCTTATGAAACTTGTGAAAACCCTTTAAGTTGAGACATAAATACATAGATAGGTTACATTATACACGAAGGACTATTGTTTAAAGCTAGTAAATTATGCATACCAAGTTGTTTAATGAGAGAAAATTTGATCAAAAATAAATGTAGTGGAGGATTGGTAGGGAATTTTGGAGAATACAAAACTATAGAAAAGTTACAGGCATTTATTTTTGGCTAGGAATGTATACAAGTGATAAAATATTTGTTGAAAGATGAAAAATATATCAGTATGCAAAAGGGAGAATTTACAATATTTGATTATATCATTCCCTACCAATTCCAAATAGTCCATGGGACTCTATAAGCATGGATGTTGTACTAGTACTGCCAAGAACGCAAATAGGAAATGACTTGATTTATCATTTTGTTGACATAATTTCAAATTGGAACACTTTATAGCCTGCAAAAAGATAAGTGATGCAAGTAACATAACAAAATTATTCTTCAAAGAAGTAGTTTATTTCATAAATTACCATGAAGTATTATATTTGATAGTAAAAACAAGTTTGTGGCTCATTTTTGAAGAAATTTATGGTAAAAAAGGAACAAACCTCAACTTCAAGTCAACATACCATCTTTAGACTCTGGCCAAACAAAAGTGGTGAATAGAAGTATTGGAAATATTCTACAAAGTTTGGTTAGTGAACATTCCAAATGATGGGATTAGGCACGTGCTGAAGGAGGGTTTGGATATAATGAATCCCCTAATAGAATAACAATATTAATTCCATTCCAAATTGTGTATGGGATTCACCCAAGATGAATCTATGAATTGATAAAGCTCAGGAAACAGGAAATCAGGAGTGTTAACGTTGAATATTTTGCAGTGAGTATGTAGGAATTAGAAGACAGAGTCAATCAATAATTAAAATAAAGTAGTAGTAGGTACTAACAAAGGGCATATTCAAATAGAAGACAACTGGATTTTGAACTTGAACATTGCCATGACACATCTTCAAAAAGAACGATTTCCTAAGGGGCAGCTTAATGAATTGAAAATTAAAATATTGTGTTATGCAAATTCTTAAGGAAATTCTCCTCAAATTCTTATGAAATATATTTTCCCAAATAATTTGGCAATTTTCCAATATTTAATGTTTCAGATCTATACCTCTTTAAGGGACCAACAAATTTTTCCACAAATACACCTTTCAGCGATGGAATTTATATTATCTATTGGGATAAGCAGCTTCCTCCAATACTAAAAAAAAATATTGAATAAATAATATACAAAAGGTTGGCTAAGAGAACTAGGAATATGGAGTATTTTCAATACCTCATCAAATGGAAGAGTCAACTAGTTGAAGACGCCACTTGGATGTTAGCGACAAAAGTTTGCAAATATGGTACTAGTATTGAAGAACTCCGTCAACAAGATACATGAATGTATTATTTTCTCCTAGAAAGTATGATGTAGGAGTATCCCCTTAAAACAATCTATATTTAGGAAGAGTTCCTTCGAAAAATCTAAGTTTTCTAGATTTATAGAAAATCCTTGAATTGTGTAAAATAAAACAATCATCTCCCTAGAAAAATCCTAGAATTATCTTTAGTCAAAAAATATCTAAAATTGAGAGACTTACTCTCAACTTCCTAGGAATTATCTCTTTGAGTTCTAGAGTCTTCCTTCTCCAATTATAAAAATGAATGTAACTCAACTATTGAGGTAGGAAACAAGGTTTGAATTCCTATTTATGATTGAAGTCTTCATTTATGAGAATTTGAGTTTCTATTTGTTATTTTTCAATTGTGGTTTTATTTTTAGGATTTGTATCAACACTGAAGATGGATTTCACGATTAGAAAGCAAGGCATCCAAAATAGCAAGACAGGATGACTTATAACATTTCACCCACTTGATTTCATTTAAAGAAGAGATTATATCGTTACAGTCTTCATGTTTCTCCTTCAAGACCCCACCTAGAAGAGTTTTCATTTTCCAATGAAGACATATGGAGTTCAGATACTGGTCCCATGTTCCCTTGGTGTGTCTAGGTCTCCTCTTAGATTTATGAATTAGAATCAGATTATCAATCATTGACAATCAAAGTTTCAAGTTGACAAATTTCCACACAAATTTCAGGCAAGCTGGTGGAGTAGAAGATAGCTAAAACATCTTAGAATTAAGCATGCAACTTACATTGAGGATCGCTTCTGCTAGACCTCATCCATTTTACATTCACTACCAAGGCATACTACATCAAATATGAAATAACTAGGATATAATTCTTGCAAACAACACCCAAACACCCAAGGGATGTATATAAAGAAAACCATAAATAGCTAGAAGTTAGGGAGATTCAAATTTCTAGACCAATTTGAGACAAGGGGAAGACATATGAGAAGGAATGGCATGTGAATGCCTCCTGGTAGGGTCAAGAAACCATCGAGAGATGTTAGGGTTCATTCTGTCACACACCCCTAATGAGCCTATTCCATAACAAGCTAATATTCACCAACTAAAAATTTAACCAAGGAATGAAATGCAAAAACCAAATAAATTTTAAATACATAAAGTTATGCAATTCTAGTTAGTTGTCTAGAACTGAACCAATGAGGACATGTGAGTTGGATGAAGATTGACTCCTCCCATTCCTGTAGCATCACACTCCAAGGTAGCTCCAAACTTCTAAAGAGATGCACCCCTTATTTTCCCTAGTCCTTCCCCTTTTCAATTATTCGATGGCTATTGCCTGATCTGAGTAATTTCACTCCCTAAATCCAAGTCACCTAGAATTCATGTGCATGTCGATTCATGTCCATGGAAAAAAGGCAATGCTAGAGCTTAAGATAAATCCCCCAACTGTGCACCTTCTCTAAAAAATTTCATTTAAATAAATACCTTCCACTATCAATCTCCTGAGGGAATTTTCTCACCTATGTTGAAGGAAGATCCTAAACATAATGGAAAAATCAAAGATCAATGTCTTTTGTCTTAGTGCCTTCAACCACAATGATATTTGGCATATGCATGGAGAATGGTAAATGCACTTGTATGTTTGTTACATGGGGTGGGTCGGTCACTCCACCTCCTCTGCCCTTACTAAATACGATGGGAGGTAGTGGGGTGGTGGCCTCCCCCTAGTCCTCCAATGTCCCAACTTCCAACACCCAACACCAACCTTATTGAAGTAAAAATTCAAAATTCAAAATTGCAATTAAATCATTACCTTTCATATATATATATGAAAAATATCTCTTCTTACCATATTTTTTAAAATAAAATGAAATAAAGTAAATTTTATTTTTATTTATTTATTTTAAAAAATGCTTCATAACTTTCCAATTAAAATAAAAAATCAATTAAAAAATCATTTTGTTCATAAAATCAATTTAATTCTGAAATATAAAATAATTATTTTTTATATTATAAAAATTATTGAAAATTACTTTTTATATTTCTTTAATGCTCATACAATAAACCTAATATTTTTTCCTTCTAAAATTACCTCAGCTTTCCAGCTTTATTTATATTTATATTTTTTTTCAATCTCCTTAACACTGGATTACACAATTCAATCGATATTTCTTTAAAGAATAATAATATATTTCTTTTAACACATTGTTTATATATATATAATGTTTGAAAAGAAATTAAAATAGTGAGTGGAAAGCGATTTATTAATTTTTTTGTGTTGTTAATTATTTGAGTTTTCTAGAGATTACTCATGACGTGATAAACTATTTAATAAGACACCCATCATAGTCTATTTCACATTAATAAACTATCCATTTTTATTTTTATTCTTAAAAAATATATTTATAAATTTTGGCAAAATTTCATACCATTATATTTAATATATAAT
>APFE030424443.1:143272-169904 GCA_000404065.3 Pinus taeda
TATGAGAAATTTATTAAAAATTTTAAGATTTTATTACTGATCGCTTATATGCATAGTGTATGTTTTTCATTATCAATTAATTTTGTTATTTTATTAGAAAATAATTGTATTAAAAATTTGGATTTTTAAAAACAATAAATTATTAAAAAAAGAAATAGTATCCAATCTTCTATTTTGTTGATGGTAAATCATGGTAATCAATATTAAAATATAAAATAACTATATTAAATGTTGACATTTTTAAGAAATAATAAATTATTAATCAAAAAAGAAATAGTATCCAATTTTGTTAATGATAAATCAATGTTAAAATATATATCATCATAGGTTTGTATATTAATAATTAACAACATTTCGAAAAAAAATATTTTAACTTTATTTTACATTCTTCACAAGAGTATGTAATTTTTATCTATATTCAAATACCATTTTATTAAATAACAATACATGTACATTTTGTAAAACAACAAAGAATATGCATAATTAATATTCAAAAGGTTTAAATTATATCGTTAACATATAGATATTTATCTGTACAGACCAATTTTATTGAGTTATGTAGGGAATTAATAGAGACCAGAAAAAAGTCTGTTTATGCTAGTGGGAGGCAAATCTGCTATGTAATGCTTTTGTTTATTTCAAACAATGAATATATCAATAATACTTCCAAATACTATCTTAATTCTCATCCTTAATGCTATTAAGGACATTTTTTCATTTCCATGGCTCAACCATTTTCTTTAATAATATTATGATTTGCATTGTCTTTGCAATGTTTTGTCTTATCCTTTTTATCGTTAAAGACTCTGCTTCCTTTGTTGAAGAGCTCAAGAACATCAAGCTTGACCCTGGGGACATTCTTGTTAGTTTCAATGTAGTCTTCCTTTACACTTGCATCCCTATAAATGAGGCAATTGAGGTAATTAGCTGCCTTACGGATCCCGATACAGCTCGGTTAGTTGAAATTTGTCTCACATCCACCTTTTTTAGTTTTGAGGGTGAGTTCTTTGAACAAACCTGTGGTGTTGCCATGGGCTCACCCCTATCCCCTGTCGTTGCTAATCTTTTTATGGAAGATTTTGAATCCAAAGCTCTATCCTCGGCCCGCTTCCTACCTCAACTTTGGAAAAGGTTTGTAGATGACACTAATATCATCTGGTCTCATGGCCAAGAAGAATTAGATCTCTTCTTCCAACATCTCAACAATCAATCCGCAACCATAAAATTCACCATGGAACAGGAAGTTGATGGTTGCCTCCCTTTCCTTGATATTCTTATTTCTAAGAATATGGACGGTTCCCTCTCACACCAAGTTTTTCGAAAGAAAACACATACAGAGCAATATCTTCATGCCAGTTCACATCATTTCCCGGCTCAAAATTTGGGCATTCTCAACACTCTCGCTACTCGTGCCATAAGGGTCTCTGATAATAAAAGTTTCGAGAAAGAGAAATCCCATCTCCTTAATGTCTTTGTCGAGAATGGTTATAGCAGATACCTAGGTGTGAAGGCTTTTCTCAAAGCCTCAAAAAATTCGGTTGTTAAAAAAAAAGCCTAAAGAACGAGTCCAAGGAGTCCATCTTCCTTATGTTCAAGAGACCACTGATAAGATTGCAAGGATTCTCAGGAAGCATAATGTTCTCTCTAGCTTTAGACCTCTTAACACTATTCGTAAATCCCTCTATTCAGTTAAGGATCCTATCGAGCCTAAGGACATGAAGGGGGTTTTTATTATTCCTTGTTCCTATGGATCCCTCTATATTGGTGAGACTGGGTGCTCCATTAATCAAAGGATTAGTGAGCACGCAACTGATCTTAAGCATAGGCAAACCAAGTCTTCCACTCTTGCAGAGCATGTAGAGAAGACCAATCATCATGGCCAATGTTATTGTTAGAATTTTGTAGTTCCATCACTGAAAATTTAGGGAAGCCATCGAAATTAAGAGCAGACCTAGTAATCTCAATAGAGAAGACAACTGGAAAATCAGTAGTTGTTGGGTCTCGGCCCTCGCCTCTTAGTCATTTCCTCCCCATCCTGCCCCCTCTCTTAATAGCTTGTTCTTTAGTTTTTCCCCCTTGATATCCTCTAACCCTCTTTTTTTTTGTTTAGTTCTTTGATCCTCTTTAGGGTTATTTTATTTTTATATTTAGATTATAAGCACATGACTTTATTAATAAAATTAATTAAATATTATTATGATAACACTATTATATTTTTAATAACAATTCAATAAATCCCTTCAGAACTAATTAGTAATTTTGGTTCCCTTGGATTTCTTGATTTTATTGCCTTAACAATTGGTGATTAGAATAGTGCTTTTATTATTTCGAATACCACTTTTAACAAAGATAAATTTTAGTATTGAAATTCCCCCTTTTTTCTTAACTAATTTGAAGGTTCTAGTATACAAAGTATAGTTAAGATTCTATTTAATTTATATTAATTAATATAGAATTTTATCATATAGATATTTCCCCCTTTTAGACTTATATAATATACATCTTGTAATCAATCTATCATAATATGCTAAGTTAACCCTTAAATAAACTATTAATTAAATTTAAATATTCTCTCTAAACCCCTAAAATTTCTCTAAAATTTATGCTTTTAATAACTTTTATAAATAACTATTAATTATTTTATAATTAATTTAAAATTATTTTTATATATATATTTAGAAATTATAAGTTTATAAAATAGTCCTTTAACTTTTATTTTGATAAGAATAATAACTAACTATATATATTTATATTTAACAAACAACTTTTATAACTAACGATTAATTACTCTAATCTTTATATATTTTTTACTAACTATTAATTTATTTTAATTATAATTATAAGTTTATAGAATAGTCCTTTTAACTTTATTTTAATAAGATTTTAACTAATTATCAATTTAATAATCAATTGAATTAACTTAATTAATTAAATAAAGGTCACGCCCCTAATCCATTCCAACTAACTGTTTCCCATCAAATTTAGCTGTTAATAGCTGTTACTTGGTCATGGAATATAGTCGTTGGATGTTCTTCTCTGACTATTTAATATGCAAAGCTAGATCTGATTCTTCAACTTGTCCTAATGATGAACCACACTGGTTGGTTCCAAACGCATCCAAAAATTCTCTATCATGTGATTTACGGTGAAATACTTGTCTCATAACACATAAGTATTTATTCCTTTAAAATGAAGAATAATTAAATATGCAAAAATGTGTCCCTATTGAAATTGGTCCAAAGAATTAATAGATGACCCATCTAGATAATGAAAAAATGATAATTTAGAGAGACTTGAGGAATCACCCCACTAAATTTATTATTTGAGAGGTTCAACCTCGAGAGTTATCTAACTAAAAGACTAGGTAGACTAGGTATTTTTCGCTCCAAATAGTTCTCTAAAAGATTTAGTGATCACAAGCTTCTCATATTACCTATGCTTATAGGGATTCTTAGATAAGATTATTTCTAGACAAACTAAATATAACATTACCTAATCTCTTTTATGTATTCTTCCATTTGTGAAATATACTCATTACTATTATTCATATTTTGTAAAGCTTTGCAATCTTCCAAAATCATAATATCTTTGTGCTAAAAAGTACTCTCCAATCCAAAAAAAAAAAAAAAATGCTATGTTAAACATTTTGACTTAATCATATTAAAATTAAAAATAATAAAATTAATAATTAAATCATTCCCTAACTCTAAATTAATATAAACTGATAAGCAGAATGAAATCTCTAAAATTATATAAAAAAATTCAATCATAAATTAAAATAAATTTAACGAATATTATAATAATTTTGGGGGAGTTTACATCCATCTTTACTTTCATCTACAAACTCAAAAAAAATCAAACAAAACCTGTACTCTCTTTTCATGAAATTAAAAATCATATTTAAAAAAAAAAACAAACAAACAAACAAACAAACAAACAGGAGTATTTCAAGGGGTCGAAGATGCGTGTGGACTGGAGAGAGAGCAACGTGCATGAAGGCTAAGGAAAGTTGCGTGGACTGATTAACCCTTTCCTTCTTCTCAATCTCAACTCATTTCTACTCAGCTACTTTGACGGTGGATCTGCAAATAACTAACGCATATCTTCTTGTTTCCTGTGTGCATTTTTAGATTCTTTCGCTTTGGCTTTGAAACATAATTGGATTCGTTAGGATGGGTGTGTATTTGTATAGAATTGGGATTTGTTAGGGTTTGTGATTACTTGGTTTTGGATTCGAAAAGGGTAATTAAAAAAAAAAATTAATAAATATTATTAAAATTTGTAAATTTTACATAAAAATTAAAATATATATTCATTTAAGTATATTTTAAAATTTATAAAATAAATTTTTAATTAGAAAATATGAATTAATATAAAAAAAATATTTAATAAATTTAAATTTTAAAATGTAGATTTGGAGAGTTATAATTCATAATGAGTATATTGTTTTGGGAGAAATAGTTTTAATATTTTTTGAAGTAGGGTGTACCGTTTATCTATCATTATGAGGCACATGAAGTATTAATAATGATAAAGAGAAAGCAAGACCAATTTTTATTGGTCTTGCTTTCTTTTCACCATTGTTGCTGCTTATTGGCTTTTTTTTACTCTTTATTAGTGTTGTTGTTTATGATTGTAAAATATTGATCTAGCTTTTTCTTCATCATTGTTCTTGCTATGATGATAATGAAAGATTCATCTACAATATAAAACTTTTCAAAAAATATTAATACAATTTCTCCATAAATAATATACTTATTATTGATAAATTTATTTATGTAGGATTCAAATAATCAAAATTTATTAAGCAAAGTCTTTCCGTAGAAATCACATAATAGAAATTAACCAACAAGTGTGCTTCATCATCAGCACCAAATGAAAAGGGAGACCATGGCAAAGGCTTAAATAGAGAGTAATGTAGAGACATAATTTCAAGTAATGTCTATATTTGAACAATAATTATTATGAATATTAATTTATTAGTATATTAAAAATATTATTAAGTCACACAACTATATTAAAACCGCGTAGTTTTGAAAAAAAAAATATTTAAAATTATATATTTAATTTATTAATTTATTAAAAATATATGGGTAAACAGGCTGGTTTGTTGAAAAATAATATTTAAAATTATATATTAAACCAAATATTAACTTTTGAAAATAATATTTAAATAAAGATATTAGTACTAAAAATAATAAATAATTTGTAGAATTGAACTTCTGTGATCTATCATAGTTATAAATAATTTCTATATTAAAATGCTAGTTTTGAAAAAATATTAAAATTAATTTATTAAAACACCAAACCGCTAGTTTTTTAAAATAATAATTTAATGTAAAGAAAAATCAAACTCTAAAACCAAAAAGCCAAAATTTATAAAGACAATACAAAATCATTTGATAAATAAAATAATTAATGAAAATAAAATAAACTAAATTAAAATAATCAATAGAAAAATAAATAAAATAAAACAAAAATATGATGATGATGGTGGTGGTCCACTGAGACCAAACTTTGGTCTATGGAAATTAAAGAAACGAATTATTTAGTTTGATTTAAGATTTTATTCCTATGCTCAAAAAGCTTCGAGAGAAGCCTCCCGAGCTCACTATAATTTTGACAACATAAAAGGCTAGGAAGGTTAGTGTTGCAACAAAGATTTTGAGACTGAGATCTAATGTGGTAATGTGGTTGTACGCTGAGCACTTTAAGAAGAAGTGATTTTCATCCTAGATATTAGTATTCTCATAGAAATGACCTAACTTTTTCATCCATGGTGTTTTAGGAACTTCCCAATGACCCGTTTTACTATGGAGCTCATGGGAGTTCGTTCTAATCTTGGCTATATTAATTTTCTTCTTTGAACTAGTTCAAATAGAGAGATACTTTTGATCTTCTAAGGTCTTATGTTTCTTTTCGCTGCTAAATCATTCTCACACCACACACCACATTTTTTCTTTGAACTTAGAAGTAACAATATTTTTAATGTTATTAGTTTTGCAATGTAACATTCTCGTCCATCTCATCATGGTTTAACCAGGCCTTGGTGTCTTTATACCAATCTCATTTGACCCTTAAGTAGTTTTGGCTGGAATTTAACACTAAAAAATATGTTATTGAATAAATAAATAAATAACTATATATATTTATTTTGAGGAAACCCGCTAGAAGAGACGGTGATTAGGTCCTTGTCATTGAGTAGCTGAGCCATGGTCTCCAAGGCTGCGCAGAGATGCCTATGCTGTGGTGCCTGTGAGTTTTGCAATCTCGACGTTAATGTGGCACCGAGATCGTCCTAATCACCGTCTAGGATTGGGGAACTCGTCAACGTCGTCGCACTCCACGGTTGCTAAAACTACGACTAAGAAGAAGAAAATAAGACCCAAATTGCAGTATACCATTGAGCACCTTTTTTACCTGAAAATGAATTTGTATCCTGTGACCGATTCGACTCAAAAAGAAAAATAAATAAATAATGTTTTTAACTATTTATATTCAACCAACTGAAATCATTAATTTAGCTTATAATTATTAAATTCACAGTTTTCGAATTATGACACGAACTAGTTGTACTAACGAATTTCCGAATTTTTTCGGCTGATCCGGCCGAAGTTGGTAACTTAGATTTACCTACCTTAAATTCACTACTCAATTCACTGATGGAAATTTACTTACTGCAGAACATCCCCACACGTTGCTTGGAAGTTTGACCTCGAGATTTAATTTTTGAAACATAAATTTGACTTTGACTTTCAGTTATAAAATTGTAGGTTTTATTTTGTAAGTGCTTCGTTCCAACCTCATTTCTTTCCGTTTCGATTTTTGACGCGGCCATGTGATTCTCTTAGTCCCAACATAATGCCTTTCGTAATATTCAATGGTTGTATAAAAAAAATTTCATATCCAAGTTATTTAATAATGATAATCGAAAGATGGGAGTTGTTTTAAAATAAAATGGAAGTTTTTTTTATTGGTTTTCTTGTTTAATTTTTATAGAAGTATTTGAAATTTATTAATATCACATGGGTAATTCTTACATAATAGAAGTGTATTAAAAGTGTTTAGGTGTTGAATCCATATATATAATTAAAAAAAACCAATTTAAATAACACAAATCAAAATTTCATAAAAATTCCAACACTGCATATTTGAAAAAATCACACTAAAAACACCTCTAAAAATTCATTCCTCATAAAAACCTAAATTAAATTAATATTGTTCGAGATAAAAAATCTTCCTAACAGTTACTAATAATCAAGGAAAGCCCGCGAGCCATTGACAAGCGATAGGAGGCCCGAATCAAAACGCAGTTGGTCGGCCTGAGGTCTAAGTGGAATGAGCACAATTCCGCCAACCTCGCCGACCACAGAACCGTCGGGTGATGGGGACAAGAATTCATTACCAAGCTTTCTCCCTATTAATCTAAAAATCTCTGTCAAACATAATAAAAATATTTGATTTCAAATATAAATATTGCGTCTTGGGAATGAACGTTAGTTATAATCATTTAACTTCTCTCATTAAATTTTCATTAAAAATGATTTATTTATTTTTATAAAAATAAGATATACAAAATTAAAAATTATTTTATTAAAGCGATGAAATAAAATGCAGATTAGCCATGTAATCTTAATTTCATATACCTTATATCTATATTTACTTTCGTTTTATAATAAAAGGATATCAGCGCTTTTTTGGTGTTTTTATAACAAAAATTCAAATAAACTCGATAAATTTTTGTTTTTGAAAAACAAAGTTTTATGATTTTTTTCCCAAAATCCCTATTAAAATTAAGACAATAATCCCAGGAAAAATCTTAAATTGCATTTTTGCACGGTTAACTTTTTCCCTAATGATATCTTATATATAATTTCAACGAATAACACAAAACATGAAAGAGATGTACCTCTAATATCTCCATACGCTTCGATGTGTGTTTTCCAATTTTATCAAGATAGACATCAACTAGGGGAGGGAGGTCACGCGGCCTCCCTACGTGGACGAAAAGTGACATTTCAATAGATGACTCATCAGTACGACCGCATATTACCCGCTTGTTTCCACATGTCCCCTTCACAGAGTGGGCCTTACTTTCGTGTTTTGGTATCGTTACCCACTTGTCTCCACATGTCCCCTTCACAGAGTGGACCCTACTTTCGTGTCGTGTTTTGGTATCGTTTACGGTTCTTATTGTCTTGATTACCCAACCTTGTTTCACTCCCTTTTTATTTTTGGTCAGGTCCAAAATTTACGCGTTCTGCTCCCAACCTTGTTTCACTCCCATTTTATTTTTGTTCAGGTCCAAAATTTACGCGTTCTGCTCCATCGGTAGTTCTGTGTGATGTCTTCGTTTATGGTGAGGTGAACCTCCATTTATCGCTTGTCATGGCATCTTGTTTGCCTCATTGTGTTTTTCAACTGCTACAATGTTTTGTTTGGCTGTAGAGGTCGGGTGTGGACGCAGTAAATGGCTTCAGCTCTTGGGTGGCATCGCGTTGTTGCAAGGTTGTATGTTCTCGATGTTGATTCGGAATTGGAGGGACCTTTGTTCGAATTCTCTCGCTCGCTCAACCTTGTTTGACCCAACAATGGACACCATGGTCAACGTGCTGCAGTAGGTGTTGGAGCTTGACATCATCATTCCCTTATATGATTCTTCATCCTTCCATCCATACCTGCAACTGTGTTTGTCAACACCTCTATTTGCTTGGTATTCACACTATTCATCTTCTTTGTATTAATCTTTGAACTTTTGTGCCTTTTGTGAGGTATATGTGATGAGCACCAGTATTGCAGCAAGAATGTTGCAACTGCTGGAGCTACCAACTTTACGTTATCAACCCTGGATACATACAAACTTGGAGGTGACATTGTTGTATACACAAATAAAAGTGATGGTTCTGCCTTTTGTCATTGTTCAGCTGGTGAGAGACCACTAGGATTTTCAAGCCAAACTTCTACGGATTCAAAAGAAGCTTGATTCCTGATAAAAGAAAGAGAAATCTATTCTAAAAGAAAGCTTGTCTACTACAAATAAGGAAAATGACTAAAATCATATGCCAAGAACACACCATTCTCTAACTAACTGTTGAGAAACTATGCTTTACAAGAATTCCAAGCTAACATTTATGAAATGCTAATGTCTAAGTTATGGGAATTCAAGACATCGAACATCACTACTGCGCATGTAAAGGACTGAAATAAATCTGTTTTGTTTCTATTATTCTTTTTTATAGAAAATCAAGTGTAAACCCTACTCTCTTTTGGTGATGTGGCAGGTGGTTTAGTGATGCTGGTGGATGGTTGGGAAGTTTAGGATATGGTTGGAAGGTTTGGAGGACCCTTCGGTGACCTGGTGTAGCTTCCTAGAGGTTTTCCCTCAATTCAGCCTCAAAATAGACCACTAAAGGAAAACCTACAGGATGTACTAGAAACTTATGAGATTCTTTGTATTTCTACATGATATAGCCAAGAGAAAAACAATGGTTGCTGGAGGTGATAAAAGGCTTAGTGAAGGTGGTGGATGGGTGGAATGGAGTGAGAAAATGCCTAGGATCACTTAGAACTAAAAACCAAGGTTAGGAGATGGTTGGATTCGCTCAACATGCTTGGAGGAATTTCTATGTAAAATGATGAGATTGGTGAAGATCTTGGTGAAAGAAAGGAATGATTATGGATGGATGAAGTTGGAAGGTGGTTGTGTGCTATGAGATCTCTTTAGATTTCTAAAGCACCTGCTCTACATCAAAAATTTATAATTGCCCAATAGTCATGTAAAGAAGAAGAATTCTAACAAGCTAGAAAAGCAGAATTTAATGAACTAGCTGTCTACTGCATGCATGAGGAAAATTATTGAATAAAATGGAATCATGAATGAGATATACTATAAGACTGAAGATGCAAGACATGGAAATTAAATCCTACACATGCAAAAATGATCAAATGCTAGTTCAAGTACAATAAACTCTAAATCTTACAAGAAAATGGAAAACTGTCTTTTTGGGGATGCGTAAGGGTATTTCCCTCAAATCATGATTCCTGAGGGAAGAGGTGAGGCCAAGACACCTACTAACAGCTTTGTGGTGCTCCTTTTATCCCTTCTAACCTGCTACTGAAGTAAAGGACTAATCAAATCTACATTACTTGCAATGAAATGCTTCTAAAGACAATTTGACCATGAATCTATGAAACTAAGCCAACCATATAGATACAAGAAGAGGAGCATTCGCTGCTAAGGTTAGGCCCTAACCCAAGAGCTTCAGCCCTCAAAGTTAACTTAGTGCTGGATTAAGAAAAAGCTCATTCTCATTATCAAAATAGAAAATTACATCAATGTCTTCCACAAGTCTAAAGCTTAAAAATAACTAGTGTTTTTACAACACAAATTCAAATCCTAATAAGGCTCTAGTCCTCTCTACTTATACAAATGAAGTCCCCAAAGACTTCCTTAAATCTAGGAAGGCTGGGCTCCCAAACTCGAGATGAACTAACTCTTTGTCTATCACTTTCTCGATTCCCTTTTGATCTTCATGACTTGGATGATTGCACTTCGAGATGGTGTGATTAATGGAGGAATATTCAAATGGGGGAGGAGTAAATGAGGAGGATTTACCTCCTACAATCTCTCTCCCTTGTCTCATTCGTGTTTTAAACCTTAGTCTTGCCAAAATTCCTTGAGTTTCTCTTCCAAACCTCCATTCAATGCATATTAGTCCACCAGGCATAATATCTCACTTTAACTCGTCTCATTAAACAAAATATAATCAAAACATGTAATAAATTGCAAGAAGAGTTGATTTGACTAGCTAGAAGTTGAATGAAGGCCAATATAATTACCCAATGATGAGGCTCATCAATATGTGGCTTCAATTCGTGGCTTAGGTTGAAAAATAATTTGGGGTTTTCACATTGGTTAGGTATTTCGGTTGCTTGTTTGCCTTCTGTGAATGTTTGGATTACCTCTGGCTTTAATTCATGGCTTATGTAATTGTGTTGGTTTCTTTAGTGTCTTAGGTTGAAAAAAATTGGGTTTTTTGCACTAGTTGGGTTTTAGGGTGGCTTGTTTAACTTCTGTGAATATATCGACTATTTGTGGCTTCTGTGGATTAATTGGTGGATTCAATGGCTTAGGGTGAAAAGAAACGTTTAAGGTTTATGCACTGATTGGGTTTTTTGGTGGCTTGTTTGCCTTTTGTAAATGTATGGAGTATATGTGGTTTCAATTCGTGGCTTCTGTGGTTTAGGTTGAAAAAAAATGAGGTTTCTGCAGTAGTTAGGTTTTTTGGTGGCTTCTTTGCCTTATGTGCATGTATGGAGAATATGTGGCTTCAATTCGTGGCTTTTGTTGCTTAATTGGTGGCTTCTATGGCGTAGCTTGAAAAAAAAGTTTGGGGTTTATGCATTGGTTTGTTTTTTTGGTGGCTTTCCTGCCTTCTCTGAATGTATGGAGTGTCTGTGACTTAGGTTGAATTTTTTTTTTTTGGGGGTTTTCCAATGGTTGGGTTTCCCAGTGGCTTGTTTGCCTTTTGTGAATGTATTGAGTATTTGTGACTTCAATTTGTGGCTTTTGTGGCTTAAGTTGAAAAACAATTGGGGTTTTTTCATTTATTGGGTTTTTCAGTGGCTTGTTTCCTTCAGTGAATGTATGGAGTATCTATGGCTTCAATTCATGGCTTTTATGGCTTAATTGGTGGATTTTATGGCTTAGGTCGAAAAAAAAATGGGGTTTATTCACTGGTTGAGTTTTTCGGTGGCTTGTTTTCCTTCTGTGAATGTATGGAGTATATGTGGCTTCAATTCGCGGCTTCTCGTAGCTTCTGTGGCTTAGGTTGAAAAAAATTAGGGTTTTAATACCATAATTATTAGTTTGTATAATAGTTTTTGCATATTCCACTGAGTTACTTGAGCTAGACTCTACGTTTGTTTATATAACAATATCCTGAGATTCAAACAAATTATTATGAATGAAGTCTCATGATTATTATTACAAAAAAATTATTATGCAACTTATTATTATTACAAACAATTTGCAAATTATTATAACTGATTATTATAACTGTTTGTTGCAACTCATTATTATAATTGAAGTCTCCTAAGATTTGTTTGTATAACTGATGGGGTTTAATTGTTATGAATTCACATTACTATAATGGCTACCTTCATCTCTCTTTAGAGTTGCAACGAAAACCTTGAGTATTTCTTACTGGAGGCAATTTCTTTCTGATTACTGCTATTGTATGCAAAATCTTGAGCCTTGGTACTCTCAGCATGAATCTTTTGTATGCATCATATGGACCACCTCTTTCTTATTTGTTTAATTGCTATGAATTCACATTGCTATCTTGGCTACCTTTATCACTCATTAAAGTTATAATGAAAACCTTGACCATTTCTTATTGGAGACAATTTCTTTATTATTAGTGTTGCTATGTATAGAATCCTGAGCCTTGACACTCTCAGCATGGATTTTTTGTATGCAACATATGGATTGTCTCTTTCTTAGGGGTTCAATTTCTATAAATTCATATTTCTACCATGGCTACCTTCATCTCTCTTTAAACCTCAAGTATTTCTTATTTAGTCAGAACACCAGGGTATTGTGTGGATACTTGAGTTGCAACATTATATTTTACAACTACAAATCTCATTATTATAGTTGCTTTTAGGGTTATTGCAGCTTCTAGAGTTGTAATTTAGTTGTCTCATGGTGGAGTTGTAGCAACTGTGGCTTCTTAAGATGGGGTTGTAACACATTTTATTTTATTTGGTTTCTCCCACTTTGCTCCAAACCTTGCCTTCTATGTGTCACACATGCTTAACGAGGAGACATACAAGATTGTGATGTGAGAGGGTTTCTTGTAGTTAGGAAATAAGCTACAAAAGTGAGGTCTTTTTCTATAGCTTACTAAAGAGGGAAAATAGTCAATTAATTGATCTTTCATGTTGTAGGTGGTTAAATACTTGAAGATTATATAACTATGCAACCTTGTGGTGGCCTTCACAAGTAATGTATATGTGGGAAGTGGTGGCCTTGCTAAGAGGAAGCATAGAATATGTCATTCTTTTAGGACCATAATAATTTTTTTTGTCATCAAAGTCTCTTCATATTCCACTTAGTTGCTCGAGCCAATATAAAAATTGACACCTGCATTGTTTACCTACATCTAACTATCATTCATTCGCTGAACATGATGATAACAAAAAGAACCCTAAATTTATGTTGTACTTAAATTTGATTTAATTCTCAAGTGGATTAATTTGTAGCTATGAAATTCTTGAAGAGTTTTTAGAGGAATTGCTAAATGAAATCTAGTTGGAGTGATTATGTTATGTAACAACTAAATTATGAGTCAAACTAATAATTATGTTATGTAATAGTTGGAGTGCTTATGTAACAGTGGGAGTAATTATGTTATGTAATAGTTATTTAGTTACTTATTTTTTGTTACATGTGAGTTAGTTAGTTTTTGTAACATTATAAATTATGCATGGTTTTTGTGATCAATTAGTTTTTGAACCATTAGAATTTAGTTAGTGAGTTAGTTACATTAGAGAAATTTTGAGGTCTAAAATAGGTCTCTTAAGAAAAATGTAGAACCAAAATAAAATTTATAAGAAGCAATTGGATTCAAGAAGATGATGTCAACCACGGGGGATGATTCACCATTTTTGGAGTAAAAATGTAAAAATGTAAAATAATAAAATAATAAAACTACTTTTTAAACTCGTATTTTCAACTTATCTCCCTAGGGTTTTACTCAAATTTCGAGTAGGATTACTCATTGGATACAAAATTTAATTGCTCAACCAAGGAGCACTGATATTGCATACTTTTGATGGACCCTGCTACACGAAAATTGAGAAATACATGAAAAAGTGTGGTTGCAATCACGCTTTCGATGTATTTGTCATTTTTAGTGTAGCAGGGTCCATGGAAAGTATACAACATGACTACTCATTGGATGAGGAATCAAATTTTTCATCCAATGAGTGTTCCCACTAGAAATTTGAGTAAACTCATAGGGAGATAAGTTGAAAATATGAGTTGAAAAAGTAGTTTTTTCCTTTTTCCCTCTAAAATTTGATGATGTAATCTAATCTTATTTTATTATTTTCACTATTATTTTATAATTTCCTTAGGAGGCCCATTTTAGACCTCAAAATTCCTCTAATGGTACTTGTAACATGCCAGTTAGTTATTTTTGTAGCATTATAAATTATAAACCATACTCGAAACATATTGTATATTTAACTAGTATATTAAACAATATCTTTGTCTTTTGAACTGCATCCAAATACACATTGGAGCATACATTGCAATGGACCAAAAAGGGATGGTAACTTAATCCACATTGCAATTTCATGGCACCCCTATGCTTGATGGCCTCCATTTTCTGAATTGCCCAAACTTATTGAAGTGCCTGCCTAAGTCAAGTTTCTGCCATATGCTTGAGTCCAATTTACTCCATCTAACCATGGAGGGATTGAATAGCCAATTTTTTCACTTGTCCTACTAACCCCAACACTAACTTAAGGTGGCCTATAATACATAGGATTTACCTGTGCACTCGTAGGTGTATATGGGGTGGGTATAACAACTAGATGATAGTGGGGGACGTGGATATTAGTCACGTCCTGGTATGGTGGTGTATGATCTGCAATGTGGTCTAAAGTATTGGACATCATCCTATTTGCGTCCAACTTACTTGAAATATACTCTTCCCTCTTTGTCACCCCTTCTCTTTCCAACAATTGTTGAGCCTTTATTGCCTCCCTCTCTTGCATTGCCAACTATTTTTGATGTTCCTTCTCCTCCCTTGCTTTTTTTTTCTTTCAAGAATTTCCTTTGCCCAAGCTGCTACTATTGCAATTCTTCAAACTATCATTTCCCTGACCAACTCCTTCTTTCTCTATTTAGATTACTGACTTTTAATTTTTCTACGCTAAGACTTGAACATTAGGTTCATATATTCTTTATAGTTCAGTAATTGTGAACTCCTCTCTAACCGAAGATAGTCTGTCGCTAAATGTGTTGATGAGGCTTTCACTCTCTCTATTGGTAGCTTTAGGAACCTACCAAGTATTGTTTGGTTCGTTATCACATGTTCCTGATGGATTTACACTTACCTTTCAACCTCAAGGGAATCTAATTGAACCCCATTGTTGTCCTTATTTGGTACTTCATTTTGAATAAAATCTTCCTCTAGTGATTGATTGTCCATAAAATAATGAACACGTTCAGTGCTCAACTCTGCTAGTTGAGAAGGCATTGCCATGCTTTCATCATTGGTGGATGACACATTATATTTGTTATTATTCATCATGGCCTCTGCCAACCATGATGGTGGGGTAGATTGGGTCGGCATGCTCAATTAGTCATTATTGATTCTTGTTACATTCTCATTTGAAACCACATTTGCATTTTCATTTTCATGATCAATTGCCTCTTTTGTAATATCACATGCATAATTATTAGGTGCTTCAGTGGGTGTGAAAACCTCCATGCTATTAACAATTGTCTCATTACTGAATTATGTCTCACGCACATGTTCATCATCATAGAAGTTCCCTTTAGAAAGGGATATTATACCTTCAACAACAATAGCATTTTCCTGTCAATCCACATTTTCTTGGCCATCAACCTGGTCATGTAAGTCCCATGCTTCCTTACCTTCCACAACAAATTCCTAGCTCCAACTAGTATCATTAATAAGAGAATCAACATTCAGTGGCCAAATTCCAGTTCTCCTAAGTCCAACCTTGATATTAGAAGGTGTTATAGCCCTTTTAAATGCTTTACTTGCAAGCTCGGATAGCTCAAATCTTTTTACCTCCACCCTTAGATTCTTTATCATCCATGAAGCTCTCTATACCCTGAATAATTCTTGAAAGGCCCAAACACGCTGACATCAAGGGGTTGAGATTTGTGAGTGGTATGAGATAGTAGTGTTAATAGGTCAATACCCAAACAGTTGGCCTCCTCGATTGTCTGCACAACTATGTGGCTTCCATGACTATCTAAAATTAGTAGGTGTCTATTTTCAAGCGAGACACCACCTAACATAGATGTAGGAAAATGAAAAAACCAATTTAGGAAGACCTCTTTTAAAATCCATGCATGGGGATGTGCAGTCATGCATGCACCTAGTTCACAATTTTGTATATATTTTTTAAGTTTTTTTTCTTTTTCCTTTGAATAAATGAAAACTTGGGATTGAAAAACTAGTTGCATTGACACAACAAAGTATAGTGATCCACTCCCTACACCTAGGAAAATTTTTTGGCACATTTCTGCTTCCTCTCTTGGAAATTATGCACATGCCACAATTCGTTCCAGCCTGTAAGCTTATTTTGTCACAGTTCCAGATATGGTTTGGGGCATAAAAATGTTTCTCATATGCATGGAAAATGGTGTCAAAGGACTTAGACAGAATTGAAAGGCATAAATTTAAAGCCCTGTTTCTGTTAATACCCTTTGTTGCTCATAAGAAAAGGTCTTGATGCATTTTTTTAAACCCACTCCAACAAGATTTGTGAGGAAACCCATCTTTGAAGGGGTTTAGCCTCCCCTAATAGATTTGAGCTACTGTGGATTTGAGTTGTATCAACTCTAACCCATGTCCCATTTCAACCATCTCCTTACACCACACAACCACCTTGGCCTCCTCCTATTCATTCATAATAGTAACAGGCCCTCTATGCTTTGTATTAGTGAGCCCATTAATCCATAATGTATGCTTGAGGCTACAATTCCATGTCTTTTTGGAGATGCACGTATTGAATATCCCCTAAAATATATGTCATCAATTGCACCTAGAATGTCTTTCTTTTTCCACCCTCTTATGGCACTAATATTCTTAGTTGATCTTGCACCTTGTATTTTGGTTAAGAGTGGTTGTATGGTAGATGGTTGGATAGTAGGATCTGCCACCATATGGCCATTCTCAACATCATTGCATGAAGCATTGGCAACATTGAAATCATCGACCATTTCCTCTTCCAATGAAGTGCATCGCAATTGGGCACCCTTGGTCCCTCGCCTCCTCCTGTTCCTTGTACAATCTGCAATTGAAACTCGTGGAATGGCCGCAAGAACATGCATTTTGTTAAAATTTATTTCTTTTAGTGGAAGTTGTTTCAACAATAGAAAATTAGTGATTTTAATCATAAATTTAAATAAGAAAAGGGTAATCAATAAATGGAACCTACATAATAGAAACTCGGTCTTATTTATTTCATGAAATTTAAATATGAACAGGTTAATCAATACTTGCAACCTACATATATTTGAATAAGAAATTCATGTTTTTTCATCGACTTGAATCTCCATCCACAGGTATCAGGACTTAATTTGATAAAAATATAAGGCATATGTGTTTGATAGAAATATAAAGCCTAAATTTAGCCTAAACATAATCATGTATCCTGAGTAGGGCATAAAATCCATAATATCCCAATCAACCTCAAAAAAAAAGGGAAGGGTACTGAAAAATATCTCCTCACAAATGTTAGGAATAGTTGTTGGTTAATTTAAATAATTTTTAAATTCATTTGTTGTTAAGGTCACTGAAAAAGGTGACTAAAAGTTGCATTTGTTAGGTTTTGTAATTGTGCGATGATTTTAGCTGCTAACATGTTGGCTCTCTCTTTCGATATATTGTAATGGAAATCTACATTGATTAGATTCAGAATGATTAGTCTTCTGATAGATTGTAATGGAAATCTCCTTTATTTTGATTTAGAATGATTAATCTTCTGATAGATTGTAATGGATCTGATTTGATTCAGAATTATTAGTCTTCTGAGATGTAGAAGTTTTAGAGGGGATTACCCATAACAATTTCGACCATGCATCCTTTAAAATGATAACTAAAACCTTGACATCTTACAATGGAACAAGCTTATGTTTCTCATACAGGACTAAATTCCTTAGCAGCTGGGAAGATGTCTCCTCCATTGTAGATACGTTTCATGCATTTTACATTTGTGTCTCAACCAACTGAAAACTAACATAGTGTTGTTTCCTTTTAAAATAGACCAGAAACTTCCAAGCGATTTTGAAACAAATCTATTAATTTTTTCTTAGAGGCATGACATTTATTGCATACAAGCTACCAAATTGATGTTATTAAGGAATGATCAAGCCTATGTGTTTTGACCTAGTTGCCATGATTAAGGAATGACCAGGCATATGTGTTTTGACTCAGATGCTCTGTTATTTTTGTCTTTGTTATCATTGCTCAGCATGATTAATTTTTTGTATTTGTGGACTCAGATGCTATGTTTTTTTCTCTACAATTACACACACAGAAGCCAATTTTGTTTACAATTTCTAATTTATGGTATTCTCTAGTTTATGGATGTTATGATACAACCTTAAAATTCATCAAAAAAACAACAGCCAAAAAAAAAAAACTCTATACATAGTTTAAAAAAACCATCAAGAGAGTGAAACAATCCTAGAAATAGTACCTATAAACCCTAAAACCCTAACAGGAGAAAAAATGAAAATATGAGCATGTAAAGGTGCTTCTTTGTCTCGAGAAGATGTTGTAACAATAATTGATATGAAACCATAGTTGCTTGTTGCACTGTGAAGCAATAAACCTTGGCAATATGTCAATGTTATGATGCCATATATATACTTATCTCATATTGTGGCTTGTAGGTGCAGTCATCGTGGGAGAGAAAAATGCATGGAGTGGAGAGAATGAGTGAATTCAGCACCTTTGGTAGGTCACAGAGACAAACTTGCAAGTTTGACTCTATTGATGAAAAACACCTTTCAGAGATGATATAATCCATACTCACAATTCAGCAAGTATGAAACACAAGGCATGTTTCACTCTCTTATACATTAGAATTTTGCATTATGGAAAGACTACCTTATAAATTAGACTTTCACATTATGGCAAGGCTTGACTTCAACATTATTTCGACAAAAATATTAGGCCTATGTGTTTCATAGAAATATTAGGCCTATGTTTCTTGACTCAGATGCTCAGGTATTTTTGTCTATGTTGTGTTTGTTGGGCATGATAAATTTTTTGCCTCTCTTGGCTCAGATGCTATGGTTTTTTTATACAATTTCACACAATTTTTTTTCTATGGTAAATTAATTGCAGATTTGGAAGATTAAAAATAACTGAAAAAAAAAAAAGGAAAAAAATTGAAGTTTATACTATAAATTAATGGAAGATTTAAAAAAACCAAAAGAAAATACTTCAGTTATTCAAACCTGGTTACAATCTTCATAGTATTTGATGGAGTGAATCCAACTACAGATTAGTAGAATGAAAGTTTATAAAGCCATTGTGAGGTGGTTTTATATATTTTTGTTGTTGAATTTGATTAGAAGGGAGGATTGACATGGATTTTTTTTCCAAATTCAAATGTGTTGTGGATTGATTTGGATGTCATCCAATGGATGATAAACTCTTATGGTTGATCCTTGTGCTTTCCTCCATGTTTTCTTGTGTTTAATTCATGAATCTCATGTGTTGGTGTCCTTTATTGCTTTAAGTAGGTTGCATTGATGAACATATATGTAGTTAAGGCTGACACATACATTCTGTTTTCTTGTGCAAGTAGAAATGAAATTTGGTTATAACTACTGCAATTTATATTTATTGGGGTTGGTAGGATGTGACATGTGTCATGTTGGATAGTATGGGATGGAAGTTTTGCTTGTTAATTTTGTCTTGTTTTCTAAATCATATTTGCGGTTTCTTGTGACAGGATGTCTTGTCAAATTGTGATAGTAAAGGATAGTGTTGAACAATTGTAAGACCAATCAATATATGGGCCCATTTTAGACATATTTGAATAACTTATATAACTTAATATTATCTATTTATGTTTTAATCAAGAATGGTTTTTTGTCATGTTTTGACCAGTACTATAACAACTATTGGTCCCTGCACAACAATATAAGTCTCTCCCCTATGTGAATTTCTTCAAAACATCTTATATTTTAGTACACTCATCTATGAGGTGGGCAGTAGCTATGAATCTTGGTTGAATCAGCCATGCTATCCTCAAACCCTTCATAGCGATCAATCCCTCACAACGAAAATTCTCAATTCATTTGGGTTAGGTACCAACCACAAAGTGAAACCTTTGGTGCATGATATCTTTCTGGAATCATCATATGTCGAAACTATGGAGGACCCTATGTGATGAGGTTATTGTTCATGTTGGTCACCAAAACCCACCATGAAAGACATACCAGTAGGATTCTTACCCAAAATGTAATCGACATGCAATTTACAATATCAACGAAATGCATCCATTATGTCATTAGTGATCTAATTTGAAGGACTTGTCTTAATGTTAGCTAGAAGGGTATATATTCATGTTGTCCTTCAACAATCAAAAGCTTTTAGAAAAGTGCATTTCAATTGACAACAATATATTATCTTTAGATTTCATTTTCAGAAAGAAAAATCCAACAATCGTTGTGTTAATAAAAGGTTATAGAACCAACAATATTTGTATTAATAAAACGTTATTACATATCACATAGTTTTCAAAATATAGCCCATTTCTGGTGAAGGAACCCGGTTAGCCCCACACTCATTCCTAGAGGGGGTGTCATACTGCAAATCTGAAGGAATAAATAGATGAGAGAGCCTTTATAGGAAATTCCCTTTATGGTTATTACCAACCTCCACCACACCCATCTGCTTTGTCATGTATAAATCTATTCATGCCACCTCACTCACCCTTCCTTGACACTAGTTTGACTTATGAGTTGTAACCCCATCATGATTTTTTTTATAAAATAAGTTATTTAAATTTAAAAATCAATTCATTTTAGTGTAATATCTTTTTAAATAAATTATTTTAAGTTCATTTTATTTTTTATTGTTTTTAGAATGACTTATTTAATTTTACGAAAATAAGTTTATAATTCAAAATCCTAGTTACAATTATTTGTTTTTAATATTATTGACTATTTTTCGTCATTAATTAATTATTTTTAGTGGTGTGATTTTTTAAATGGAAATGCTGAATCAAAAAGTTATAAATCAGCCAATGCAATATTTGTGGAATATGATAAAATCCATGAATTTATACCACGATAAGGGAAGTAGACTTGTCATTAACATAATTGAAAAATCAAAATTCTGAGGTGAGATTAAAATAGGAAAATAATTGCTTAGCCACATGTTACCCATAAATTCTTTATCAGTTAAAGATTTCCTAAAATCCCTATACTAACAATTCCTTAGGGTTTCTAAAACCCCCAAGTCGAAAACCAAATAAGCAGATAAAGTATAAAAACTTTAGATTTGAGGTAGAAATGTAGCTCCAAGTGTGTGTATTAACTTACAAATAAGTTTCTAATATTTAACCTAAGATAGGTGATCGATTCAAGATGGAAATAAACTTCCGAAAATGATTTGGTTCAAAGCAAACTCAAAAGTCTCTTGAACATAAAATTTTAAAATTCAACTTGAAATAGTTACAGGAATCAACAATGAAATATAAATTTTAAAATGCATTTGTGTAAACTTGAACTCAAAACATCATATACATAGATATAAATATTTACCCACAAGAACATACCCCTTATACATAAATTGGTATCTTAAACCACAAGAACATACCAAACATTATTCATAGGTTTGAACTCAAAACCTATGACACATTAAAGGAAAAAACTAGATCAAAACCTATTTCACATTTATAGGAACAACACATAAAAGCACTATGTCTTAACTTCAAATAGTTTGGGATAAACTTGAAATTAAAACCATACATAAATAGAAAATCCCTCTTCTACATAGACCTAGATTCTTAACCACAAAAACAAAAAAGATATATGCCCATAAGAAAGGTATACATCAACTTCAACTCAAATACATGTATAAAATATTGATCCTTAACCACAAGAAAAAACTCGTGATATGCACATAGAATTAAAGCTGTCCCTAAACCTCAACAGTGTGGATAACCTTCTACTTAAATCCTCTTATACATGAACATAAATCTTTAATCACATGAAAAAACCTCTCTTCTACATTGATGTATATATTTAATCACAATATGAAACCAAATGTATGCACATAAATTTAAATCTCACACATAAATATACATCTTTAACACAAGATCAAACACCTATGAATATATACACTTAAAACCGTTACACAAGTTCGAAATTAAAACCTTTTTAAACATTTATAAGATATAAATCCTTAATTACAAGAACAAACTAGATATATGCCTAAGCTTGAACTCCAAACCCATGGATATGGATCCTTGACAACATGAAAAAGCACAAATCAAATTATGAAAAAAAACTATGCTATGCATTTATTTAGACCAAAACTTCCAAGGTTGAAACAAATCAAACTTCAAAGACCTACAAAAACAAGTATAGAGATGACACCGTTATATGATTAAAAATTCCAACTTGAGTTCTGCTGAAAGATAGGTAGTATATAGTATGAGAATTTCTAAATTCTAAATATCTAATTAGAAAACAGAAAAACACTTAATTCATCACTAGGAAAACATTAAATATTAAAAATATTTTTGAAAATCATTTAGTCTAGAGAAATAGAGCTTAAAGATTGATGAAAGAACATTTTGCAAGTACAAATTACTCACTAAAGACAAGAAAACAAGGTAAAAACAATCAAAGTTATCGGGAATAGAGATGTTCTAACCTACCAGGACTGAAACTATGGTAAGCTTAGATGTTTCCAGTGCCGCCACTTGGAGGAGGAACATAAGTGTACTGATTGTGCCTTTAGCAAGCCAATAAATCCAATGCAACTAGAAAGGTAAATATGATAACACTTGTACCACAGGGACATCTTTGACAAGTAAGAGCCAAATAACTAATCTAGCTCTTGTCATTCAGAGTTCCAAATATTTTGGGCATCTGCAATAGAAATAAATTCAAAAACACAATAGAGTTTTGTTTTTCTACCAACACATACCAGCATCAATTCTATACCAATATATAAGGAGAAAACTTCCTTCAGCTCTACTCACACCCAAGCATGAACTAACTTTTCAAACTAGAAGAAAAAAATTATATACCCTATGTATCTACCACTGTGTAGTAGCTTACTCTAGACTGTAGAGTGTACACCTCAAGTTTCCAGACAACAACTACAAGGAGAACATGCGGTATGGTGGGCCTAATTTAACTTTTCAGAAATTTTCGCATCCCTTCAAAGGGAATTTTAAAATATTATTTAATTTTTTAAAAAAACATTTAGAAATCAAAATTCAATTTTTTTTACGCGTAAATTTAACCTAACACTTCTTTGGCATGCCAGAGGCCTCTTGAAGGGTTGTGATGTGTTCAATTTTGAACATTGTAGGCCACATGAGAAGCAAGGTTTGACCTACGACTTCATAGTCAAAGATGTCCTTTATTTTGTACAATGGGGACCGCAAAGGTGTTAGTAGATACCTATTTCAGGAAAATGGGGATGGGAAAATTAGAATGAATAGTTGGAGATCGAGGTGGAGCTGATTAGACATTGACCATCAAGGAGTGTCATTGTGGGACTTGTCATTTAGAAAACTGCATTTTGAGGTAGGATTATTATATAAACACTCACCCGACCCTCTCTCCATACACATATTTATTATTAGGCGGCGAAGGGGAATATTGGTTATGGAGTAGTCTATCCAGGTAAAAGAATTGCCCGAGAATGTCTGTGAAAAACTTTTGATTCTGGCCACCGGAAATTGTTTCCTCAAATTTACTTCGAGGTCGATTCGTATGCATGAAAGTTCATATTCTATGGCAATCTGATGTGACTAACTATCCCATCTTCCAGCTGGTTGAGTTAATGGAGTGGGTGGTAACTGGATGAAGGAAAAAAAAAAACTCGAGCCTCTAAATCATTAATGGATGAATAGCCTAGAAGCTTGAAACTCAAGCAATAATTCATGCACATGGAGGTTTGACCATTGTTTCTCCTTCTAGGAGGAAAAATGCCCATTTCCAATTTACAGGCTTGAGCTTCCATTCAGGCTCACATGTTTCATCATTCACTGTTGATACAGGCTCTCCTCTAGCCTTGGTTGTTGATACATATTTCAGTGGTCATGTGAATGCACTAAATATTTATGTGGGTTCATGGGAGAGGCTAGGGTGTGACTTTTCAAGAGGGGTGGGTAAACACATGTGTGCACGATTAGAGTCTCTCACATTCCTTGGTCCCCGTTCGTGAAACTGCACCCTTCAGACTCGGTGGTCGGCGGGGAAAATTTAGAGGCTACACTCTTTTCCTTCTAGAGATGTTTCTATCATTCCTCTATGTCACATTCCTCTTTATCAATGTTGGGGTCTTCTTCCTGAATACGCAAACACAAAACCTGAATATATAGTCTTTAGAAGATGGCATCCTTTCCACTGTACATTTTAAGTAACTTTGTGGCATGAGGGTTGCACTGCACATATTTTTCAAGGGACTTCTGCTCGCTTAAATCAAGTGCACTAATGAGACTAGGAGGACGCTATAAATGTTATATTGCAATAAGAGCAATGAAGATCATCTTCTAGGTAAATCTTTGCTTTAATGTATGTTGGTCTTTTTGTTCATGTACTTCACATATTATTCTCTATTTTTCATTCAAATCATAGCAATATTTCTTGTATTTAACATGTATGCTTGTCTTCATATGTTTTGGCAAATTTTCTGGTCTTTTACATTTCTAAGTTTGTTTCCAAAGGTTTGTACATTCCTATTCAATAGTTAATGTTCAATGTTATTCTGAAGTTTTTCTACTGCTCAGTAGCCCCTCTATGGCTGGAATATCACTGAATCAATGATTATCAAGGTTAGTTAAAATGAAGAAAAGGTTTATAGGTTTGTAGTCTAAGGCTCCAATGGCCATATCTCAAAGGTGAATTTAATGGAATTAGAAAATCCTTTTAAATTGGAATGCTTTCATTAACTATAAGCCAATTGAATATGTGAGTCTCTTAGAACTAATATAACTATAGTTAGATAAAATGATTGAAGGTTATGGCACTAATTAGAGAAACAACATTCTTTGTGTGGATCCAAACAAATCTCTAGTTACTAATGACAAGCCATTAGTAGAAATTTGACCTTGGTTCCAAGCCTCTAACCTGTTTAAAATCGTTGGTGCCAGCTAATGCATGATGTTCTAAATTCTTTACCAGAAATCTTGACACCTCTTCATTTAATTCATGTCCCTAATTATGTTATATACAACTTTAATTTCAAAATCGATTCATTAAAGACCATATGTTACGTTGGATGCATGGCCCTAGTGTTAGGAAGTCAAGAAACGAGCAAGTTGATTATCTCTGTGATGCAAGGTAAATATGAAACTACAGTATTTACTCAGATGAAATGGAGAAAATGAAAATATATTTTGGTTCCAAAGAGATATTGTCCAAACACACATACAATCATAAGATTATTGTAGTGATTTATGAAAATCTAGTTGGAATAATATCAACTATTAAAAACAAATGGCTTAACTATTATTACTCAATAGGTTTTGGGGAGGTGCCTCAAGAAACACAGGACAGGGAGATGCACCACAAAGAGTGGGTTTCCTTTGGTTTAAGTATCAGTTTGGAGGGTTACCTATACTACCGAAACCACCTAGAACTAAGACCCATCCTAATCCCTTTGAAAATTATGCCTTGCACGTGAGGCAACTCATAGACATAAAGGAACCCTGGGGAATGGCTTGACATTGTATCAACCACACCTGTGAAGAAACATGATCATTGGATATTTTACATATGCAGAGCTATGAAAATCATCAAAATAAGTTATTTCATGCTTGTTTCTAACTAGAAACACATAAAATAAGTTGATTTTATATTATCAGGTGGTACTTGACTTACATAATTAACTACATAAAAGAAGTTTATTTATACTATCATGTGGTACTTGACTTACATAATTTATTTATCGAGACAGGGTAAGATATATTAGGGATGATCAAATTTCTCTGGAGGAAAGTTCTTTACTTTGGTAACTACTTGCCGACTTTTCCTGACTACCTAGGCTTCTTGTCCCAACTCTTTCCAATCAGTGACCAGTCCAAAAATGTTCTTTGGATAATGACATTGGAAACTCATATTCATTAATGGTATTGTGATAGGAGTTCTTGGGTATTCTTGATATCTTGGTAGTATTATTTTTGCCATTCGAAGCAGTAGAAACATACACTTCATTAGAGAGTGCCTTGTTGTAGTTTTGATGAGGATTTGTGGTACGAGGAATGCATAGTGAGGGCTTAGAGGACTGAGTGAAACATAGTTGATTATATACTCAAAATACTCCAAATTTCACAAGGAACTCATCTGTGCATGTTCATTTTATCATTTAAGCGATTGATTTTTAGTTGAGCTTTGGATGGCCCAATTTGAGAGAAGATATTATTGACACTTCATTGGAAAGCATTCTTGTCTACAATTTTTGGTCTCAAATTCATGAGATGATGGTGATGATGCTAAGTATGTTTTGAATCTGAGCAAAATATGTGAGCATTGTACATTTTATTCTTCTTTGTATTATTGTACAAATAACTTTGAGTGACAGTTCTTTGTAGGAGAACATCCCTTTGTAGGATAGACATCACCACTCAACAAGATATTTGTTTCTTTTTTTAA